>PVKS010004636.1:0-91391 GCA_004027875.1 Aplodontia rufa
TAGATTTTGTTATCAATGCACTGCTGATCTAAGTACAAATCAGCGTAACTTTCTAACAGGAAATCTGACAACACTGAAATATGAAATGAATACATCCTTTGACTCAACTGTTCCATGCCTGCAATAAGGCAGTGTAAAAGGATAAATTCAAGAATATTAATGGCGGGGCTAGAGCGGTTGTTCAGTGATTACAGTGCTTGCCCAGCATGCGCAAGGATGCAGGTTCGTAGCCTAGCACCACATACACAATGAAGTGTCAGAGCAACAAAAGTCATATGAAAAAACTAAATAAAATTGATTCTATGTCTGTCTGCCTGTCTCTGTCTCCCTCTGTCTGTCTCT
Organism: Aplodontia rufa; assembly: GCA_004027875.1. Classification (NCBI taxonomy): domain Eukaryota; kingdom Metazoa; phylum Chordata; class Mammalia; order Rodentia; family Aplodontiidae; genus Aplodontia; species Aplodontia rufa. Next base: position 343 of record PVKS010004636.1, read on the forward strand.
CTCTCTCTCTCTCTCTGTCTATTTAAAAAAAAAAAAAGATTTCACCTCAGGGCTGGAGTGGTGGCTCAGCAGTTACGGTGCCTGCCTGGCATGCATGAGGACCCGGGTTCAAAATCCAGCCCCATGTACACAATGGAGTATCAGAGCAACAAAAGCTACATGAAAAACTAAATAAAAATTGATTCTCTGTCACACACACTTAAAAAAAAGATTAATGGCAATAAAACTTTGAAAAAAGAATATTAAAGGCAACACTTTTGATATTTTCAAAAAGCTTAAATCACTATCAAAATGTGATTGACAACTTATGTATACAATGTACTTAGGAAAAGGCATGTCTAGATAGTACACCGAAAAGTCAGTGCTACTCAGAGTGCCAGTCTATTAAATTTTTCCATCTGTAATGATATAAATCAGCACACTGCCTCCATTGAAAATGTCTTGGAGCAAATAACGTAACAATGTCTCTAAACCTTAAAATCTTAATGTTTTAAATGGGGATAAAGATCAGAATGAATAAAGTAGGTTTCTTTAATAAAATTAACACAAATGCTTTGAAAACAGGTTTTACCAAACACATGCCCAGTTTCTAGGAGCTGCTACACTAGACGTCATCATATATTAATATAGCAAACACCATACAACGTTTACAAATACCCGGTAATTGTTATGTAATGATATGTTTAACAAATACTTATAAGAGAAAATGACCTAGCAAAATGACCTGGCTCTCAGTAATGTATATGAATACAACTAAATGTAGAGATGAGCAATCTATATCAAATGTGAATTCAGAACCTCTGGTCATGTGATAGACAAAGTTGATAAAGATATGCCCTTCCCCCTACAGATACATGGAAAGATATTCTCAGTAAAACATAAACAACAAACTAAATTTAATTTCCAAGAATAAATACCTCCCAGATGCTCCTCTCCCAAAATCAAAGTTAGATCCCAGTCATCCACTGAGGTCTGGGCCAACGCAAAAGGAAGAACATGATTCAAAGCTCCACATCTGACTCCCTACAAGAATAATAAGTCCCAGCACCTTAAAGAGCAGTCCAGTACGTAAAACTGAAACTACATGGAGCCTGCTCACTAGCCTAAGAAGAGCAAGGAATTTGCTAAGTGTCTACACCAAGGAAGAAAGGGGTGAGAGAAAAATAAGGGAACGTAAGAGGCTGGGGAAGTGGCTCAGCAGTTATGGCACTTGCCCAGCATGGGCGAGGATGTGGGTTTGAACCCCAGTACCATGTACACCATGAAGTGTCAGAGCAACAAAAGCCTCATGAAAAACTGAATAAAATTGATTCTCTCTCTCACTTTCCCTCTCTCTTAAAAAGCGGGGGAAAAATAGAAAAGAAAGAAAGAAAGAAAAATCAGCTGGGCACAGTCTCACACCTATAATCCCAACTGCTTGGGAGGCTCAGGCAGGAGAATCACAAATTCTAGTCCAGCCTCAGCAACTTAGTGAAACACCATGTCAAAATAAAACAGAGAAAGGATCTTGGGATGTATCTCAGAGGTATACTGCTCCTCAGTTTAATCTCTATTGCAAAAGAAAAAATAAAATAAAATAAAGTAAAAAACCAGGCTGGGTGGCAAATGCCTATAATCCCAGTGGCTCAGGAGGCTGAGGAAGAAGGATCACTAGTTCGAAGTCAACCTTGGCAACTAAGCAAGACTCACTTCAAAATAAATAATAATAATAAAATAAAATAAATAAAAAGGGCTCAGTGGTTAAGTACCCCTGGGTTTAATCCCTGAGGGAGGAGGTGGAAGGGAGGAGGGCAAGAGGGAGACAGAGAGGGAGAGGTAGGGGGGAAGAAAGAAAGGCATTTCTCATCACCCATGAGAAATAGAAATCCTAGACATTCACAAAGCAAGGAGTCTACATTTTTTCTCATGCAATTTATAAGAACCCCAAGATGAATGGTTCATATAAAAAGTAATGCAGGATCCCTAGGATCCAGGATTCAATTCCTAGGGATCCAGTAAACACAAATTAAAATCTCTGTCCTTAAGGACTCCTACAGCTCAGGGCTCACTGAAGATGAACGAGCAAAATCAAATATCACAGCTCACATGAGGAAACAAAACACCAGTAGGGTAAATCAGCAAAGTCCAAAACTGACACCCCAAAAACTGATAACAATGAACAAATCCAACGGCTAAAAAATAGTCATGCTTTCAAATAATTTTAAAATCATAATGAGGGGCTAGAGCAGTGGCTCGCCGGTTATGGTGCTTCCCTGGCATGCACAAGTACACAAGCAGCAAAAAGCAAATGAAAAACTAAATAAAATTGTTTCTCTTTCTCTCTCTCTCACTGTCCCTTTCAAAAAAAAAAAAGAAAGAATAAAATACTATGAAAAAGGGACAGGTTTTTTTAAGGAACCAAATCAAACGTCTACAAATGAAAATTGCTGCCAATGGAAGGAAAAACTTTCCAGGGTTAAAGAGCACACTGGAAGCAGAAGACAAATCTGAAAAACATCACAAGATGAGGCAGGGGGGAGAGGGAAAGAAAGAATATGACTATGAATTGATGAGTAACAAGTGTCAATCTAAAGCAATCTAAGAAGGAAAGGAGAGACGGAATCTTACACATCTGTGCATGAAGAATGGGGGAGAGTTATGATTAAAAAGATAAGGCCTAAGAACGTTCCAGAATTACAGAGGTAGGAATTAAAACCAAAAATTTCTAAACAAAAACAAATCCACATTTATATATACAATGGTTGAAATGAAAATAAAAAAGAAACTCTTAAAAATCAACCAGAGAAGACAATTTACCTAAAAATAAGTTACATGTTATATTTCTCATCAATGAAAGATGCCAAAACCTAAATACTACTACTAATAACAATGACATTAAAATGCTGACAGGACTTTTATTTCTGGAAATGATGGAATAAGCACACACGTGCATGCACAAACACACACACACTCCACTCTCTGTAGCTCAGAGCTTCTCAGTCTTACCACTATGGATAGTTGAGGCCAGGTAATTCTTTATTGTAGGAACCTGTTCTCTGTATAAAATATTTAGCAGCATCCCTGGCTTCTGTCCACCAGATGGCACTAGCAATTGCCACAGGAGTAACAACCAAAATTGTCTCACATACATTGCCAAATATCACCTGAAGGAACAAACTCATCCCCAGTTGAGATCCATTCTCTATAGGTAAACAAATTGCAGGAAAAGAACAGCCCTACAGGACTACTTTAGAATATACCCACTCAACTCTAGGAAATACCCCTAAATGATCCATGCATGAAATCAACCTGAGGCAATATAGGGAAGTTTGGGGAAATGGAACTACAGTGAAAAATATCATTCAGTTTCAAATTTACATGTGGGTGGCAGACACAATTAAGACAGTTTTTGTAGCACTGCAAAGGCTACAAAAGCTAAATTGACATTCAAGCCACAGCCCACCTAAGTGGGTGAGGACCTAAGTATTGAATCTAAAATAAATTGGCTATCTCCAAAAGTGTAATGTTTGAATAGGAAGCAAGATCTCATTATATAGTATTCAAAATATCTAGGATACAATAAGAAATTATTCAGCATAACAAGTACAGAGGAAAAAACTCAAATAAGAACTAGTCAATTAACAGACATCAATTGAAGAAGACACAAATGTTGGAATTATATGACATGGACAGTTACAATAAAATGCTCCAACAAGAAATTATAAATCCTTTTGAAACAAATGCAGAAAATAAGAAGTCTCGGAAAAATATTGAAGAGATAAAGAACCAAGTGGAAATATTAGAAGTAAAAAACACAATAACTGAAATAATTTTAAAACTCATTGACTGGGCAAAATGGAGATGACAGATCAGTGACCTTGAAAACAAATCAAATAGCGCTTTCTGAGAACAGAGCGAAAAGAGTGGATGAAGGGATAAACAGCAACTTGGGAGGCCATGGAACAATTTAAAAAAAAAAAAAAAAAAAAAAAAAAAAAAAAACCCTAACATTTGTGTCATCACAAATCCCAGAAGGAGAGGAGCAAAAATTCAGAACTGAAAAATTGTTTTAAAAAATGATGAATGAAAACTTCTCATATTTGGAGAGAGACTTAAATCTAGAGTTTAAAGAAGCCACATAAACTCTAAACATGAAAAACCCAAAGAAGTCTATACCCAGACGTACCATAATTAAATTTCTAAAAACTAAAGACAAATTTTTTAAAATCTTAAATACAGCCAGAGAGAAATGATACATCATCAATCCTGGAACAATAATTCAAATGACAGTGGATTTCTCACCTGAGATTGTCCGGTCCCAGCCAGCAGGAACGAGACGGCTCTCAATGGGTGGTTGACTGGGAATGAAGTAGACCCACTGGTTCCGAGTTCTCCAAGCACTTTATTTTTCCCTCTCTCTCACTAGAGGCCTCCAAGTGCTTCCTTCTCCACCTTCTCTCTTTTAGAGGCAAGGCCTTTACATACATCTCCTTCCTCTTCACCAGAGGCAAGGCTTTCTACATTTAGAGTCAAGGCTATTTACATTTTCTCTCTTTGGAGTCCCTTTTCTACCGCGGCTCTGTTTCTATTACCGAGGCTCTTCTTCCCTCTCTGCTGCTGCTGCTGCTTACTAGTGGCTACTCTTTTTTCCTGTACGCCCGGTATTTATCTGTTACAACAACCAATAGGGATACAGTGCAAACACATTCAACCAATTCTAACAAACGAGTGGCCTAATGGCTTAGTCATGTGGTCAGGCAATTGCTAATTACTAGGGAAGATACAAGCCAGCTGGGCCTCTTACAGAGCTGTTCACCACTAATTCTTTTCTCTGATATCCAGCCAGGCATCATGTTGACCTTAGTCTCCAACATGAGATCATAGAGTCAAGAAGCGAGTGGCACATTTTCAAGTGCTAAAATAATGGAACTCTGAAGTCAGCATGGTGTATCAGTGAAAATATCCTTCAGGGATGAAAGGGAGTCAAGACATTTTCAGATGAAGGAAGATGAAGCATCCCAACTATAAAAGAATGGCAAAAGGTGTTCCTCAGACCAAATGGAAAGGAACCTGGGAGAAATTTGGATCCTCAGGAATGAAAGAAGAGCAACAAAGATGATAAATATCTGGGTAAACATTATAGACTATTCTTCTCCATTTGAGTTCCTTAAAACATGTTTAATCTTTGAAAGCAAAAGATTATGCATATTAGTTTGCTAGGGTGACCATAACAAAGTACCACAGACTTAGTACCTTAAGCAACAGAAATTAATTTTCTCACATTTTAGAGGCTTGACATCCAGACCAAAATGCCATCAGGGGCAGCGTCTGAGTTCTCTCTCCCGGCTCACAGATAGCCATCTTCTCCTGGGTCTTCATGTGACCTTTCCTCTGTATCTGTCTTTAAATTTCCTCTTCTTATAAGGACATCAGTTATATTGGATTCAGGCCCACTCTAATGACCTCATTTTACGTAAATTTTAACTGAATTGCTTCCTCAAAGACCTTATTTCTGAACACAGTTACATTCTGAGGTACTGGTATTAGGACTTTAATATGAGTTTGGGGGTACTCAATTCAGTCCATAAAAGAATGTGAATGAAATTTATAAGATAACTAAAATATACAGGGGGAAAGAGAGAGAGGTTTATATGGTGTTAAGATTTCTGTATTCTACTGAATTGGTTAAATCTTGATTCTAAGCCTATGAAAAGTAAGTATATCATAATTCCTACTTGAAAATACTTTTAAAAATACAAGATATGGCAACATATAACTTGAAATAGAACACCAAAAAGCACATGAATAACCCTAAAGAATGGGGGGGCAGCAGTAACAACAAAAAATATCATGACCAGCAGGTCTTGTCCCAGCAATGCAAATTTGGTTAACATTAGAATATCTACCAGTGACTCATTTCTAGTGCAAAATGGCAGAAGGAATTCATGATTTTATCTCCATTCCTGCATTCCTTAGAGAAAAGGATTGAAAAGAGGCAGATGGGGGTAGATACAAAGTGCAAGGAAGAAACAAGAGTAGATCAGTAAGACTAAACATTTTTACAGGATGGGAAGGATATAGCAAAAACTAAGGCTCACTCATCTTCCTCTTCATGGTACCTACATAGGGGAGATACCACAATGAACAAGCCAATTCCCGCTGCAGAAACCCAGAATGGATCCATAATTGAAATCACCTGTCACCTCAGACGAAGCACGTAGGATTGAAAATAGAATTCTTTGAAAGGATATACAAAGAGGAAAACCTCCTTAAGATCCCACCACCACTTATGAAACAAAAGAACCATTCCCTTCCTGAGTGTTATTGACTGAACTGTGTCCCCCAGATTCATACATTGAAGCCCTAAGTCCTAGACCTCAGAGTGTGATAGTATTTGAAAACAGGGTCTTTAAAGAGGCAATTAATGTTAAATGGGGTCATAAGCCGATAGGACTGGTGACCTTTTAAGAAGAGGAAGAAACACCAAAAGCTTCTCTTTCCATGTTGTGAGGACACAGAGGAATGTAATCATCTACAAGCAAGAAAGAAAAACATCCCAGACACTAACCCTGCTGGCACCTCAATCATGGACTTCTAGCCATCAGAACTGTGAGTAAATTAAATTATTATTTAAGCCATGCACACAGTATTATTTTATTATTATTTTATAATTATTATGGTTTGCATATAAGGTTTCCCCCAACAATTCCCGTATTAATGCAGGAATGTTCAGAGGTAAAATGATTGAATTGTGAGAGCTGTGTCCTAATCAGTCCATCCTACTTTGAATGAACTGTCTGGGTGGTAACTGTCAGGAGGTGGGGCATGGCTGGAAGAGGTGGGTCACTGGAGGCACATCCTGAATGAGTGCATCTTCCCTGTGACTCCTTTCCTTCCTCCCCTCTCTACTTTCATACCCTTCCACCATGATGAGCTGCCTCATCTTGGGCCCTGAGCAATGGGGTCAACTGCCTGTGCACTGAGACCTCCAAAACCATGAGCTACAAATGAACTTTCCCTCCTCTAATTTGCTCCTTTTGGGTATTTGGTCACACTGATGCAAAAGCTGACTAAAACATTTACAGTAACTTGAGCAGACAAATGCACTAAGTGTGGAGACTTCAGTTTAATCCTAAGAGAAACTAAAGCAGAGCCTCTGGGTTTGGGAACCAGCATCACCTTATGGCAAGAATAAGGCACTGTACTGAAAATGGGGTCTTCACAAGAGCTCAGAGATTGAGGGGGAAGACACGCTGGCCTCTTCACTGCCTGTACTCACAAAATGGCAATAGCAAGGTTTATGCATACAGCTCTTTCTCAGCCAGAAACAGGGCATTGAAATGTTTTTCTGTAAATAAAATTATTGGACTCAGAAAAATGTCTATAAATACCAAAAACTGGGAGCCCACAGTGAAACAGATTTCTGTATAATCACCCATAAGCAATACAGCAGGTAAAGCAGGCCACAGGCCTGCCCTCACAAACCACTGTCATTGCTATACTCTCAAATGTGAGTTCCCCACCAAGGATCATACAGTTTTTCAAGAAGCCAATGAAGGATTTGCTCCAGGAAAACATTTAACCAAGTGAGACAGTGGTTCTCAAATGTATGGTCTTATTTAGGGTCTTAGATACTTCAAAAATGTAAACACCAAAACACTTTAGTATTTTGGATTTTATTAATATTTACCATATTTCAAATTAAAGTAGATATTCTTATAACAGAAGAACAGGGGCTGCAGCAGTGGCTTAGCAATTCCAGGGCTTGCCTGGCATACACAAGCATGTGGGTTCAAACCCCAGCCCCATGTACACAACTAAGTGTTGGAGCAACGAAAACCAGATGAAAAACTAAATAAAGTTTCCCTCTCTCTCTCTCCCTCTCCTTAAAAAAATAACCCAGAAGAACATATGCATACATTCTATTAACTGCAGGGTGATGCCATGGCCCCTCAAGTGCCCTCTGTAAACTTTCATGTATACTTGAGAAAATGTGACTAAAATGACAAACACAATCTTGTTACGAAAACAGTTTTGGTCTCACAAACCATGTAAAAAGTCTTGGGGACCACCATGTCCTGGGTTCACACAGTTCCCAAAGTCCAAAGAACACACCTTGAGGATCACTGAAATAAAGGATGAGATCCAGGATGGAAAGATGCTTCAGAGTAGAAAAACAAAATTTGCTAAACATTTGAGTGGTTGCTATATGTAAGCAACCATGCTGCTTCAACAGACTAACAAAATGGAAGAAACATCCTTTAAAAGTACATATTCCCCTTAAGGTGCATACAAACTGAAATTAGGCCAGAATAGGGGAGAAAAAAGTTAAGAGAGATAAAATGAGTGATAAATTCTGATTGGGAGCTAAGCCAGCCCAGTGGTACACACCTATAATCCCAGCAACTTGCACTGAGGCAGGAGGATCACAAGTACAAAACCTTTTCTGAGGAAAAGGATGGTAGAGGATAAGGGGCAAAAGGGTATGGTCTACCTCCTCCCTGTGGAGAAGCAGGGGAGGGCTGGCTGAAGGCAGCTGAGCTGCTGGGAACACTGCAAATCTGAGGTTGATAAAGTCCACATCTCTCAGCCCAAGCTCCAAGGAATAGTGAAACCACAGGAGAAAGCAGATGGCAAATACAGAGAGGCAGCCCAAGAGCTAGAAGGACATGGGGAATGTCAAGACAGGCAACAGGAGGTCTCCCTGAGCAGAGGTAATTCTGGCTTCTCTCAGAAACAAGGCCCTGATGGCCAAGGTCAGAGCCAACAAAGACCACCAGTCAGTCAAGGTATACATGGGCATTACTAGAATGTTAAGCCTTTTTAAAGCACAACAACTAACAATGCCAGGCTTTCCAATGCCATTGGAGAGACAACACACTTATCCAGTGTAACAGCCATCCATGCGTCACACCCATCAGGAGGTCAGGCCATAAAGTCCAAAGAAATCACCAAATGCAAATCAGCAGAGAAATTTCCAGAATCCCCTTGGATCTTCAATAAAGAGGTAGCTATGGTAACCCTTCTAAAAGTCTGTGACTGAACTCTCCTAAGGTCACCAAAAGCCAAGTGTGCACATACACCATAAACTCATATGCTCATAGTAGATGCTACTTGCACAAAACAATTACCACTGGGGAATAAAACATCATGATTAATCCTTCTATTTAAAATCTGAATTCTGCACCTTTGGGTGATTTGTCCTAGATTCTCTTCCCTACAGTCTTACTTTTTTTTTTTTTTTTTTTTTTTTTTAGGGCTGAGGACTGAACTCGGGGCCTTGTGCATGCTAGGCAAGTGCTCTGCCCCTGAGCTAAATCCCCAACCCCCAGTCTTACATTTTTAACGGAACATGTGTATTTAATTTTAAATTCCTCACAAAGAAAGATGTTAGGGACTGGGCACCCTATATCTGAAGGTTGTATTGTTCTTGTGATAGGAACTGTACACTACACAAAGAATCAGGTGAAGGGACGCATATTTACTCAACACTTACTCTGTACCAGGAGCTCTTCACCACCTCCTTTGCTTCCTCAGAGTGGAGTAAGCCAAAGTCTCTGGAAGTCAATCTTCCCGAGACCATCACCCAGCCACAGAGGCAAAGCCAGAGTTCACAACTCAGTCACCTCTGAAACCAAGCCAGGACTTCCTTCCACCATACCACACTGTCAGCCAGTATTCTGAAATAGCGGAGCTAAGGTGATTCAAAACCTAATTGACATTGCTAGTATTATGCTTATGGTGGTCTACTAAAATAAGCCAGAATTTTCATGTAGTGTAGGTAAAATCATTTTATGTCTCTTAACTTTCACTCCCTTGAGTCAAACCAGAAAATGTGACTTATTGCATTCCTAAAATTAGAATCCAGGAGAATCATATAGTCTGGTAATAAAAAAAAAAATCTGTTCTGAAGGAATGGTATCCATCCATACATGTAAACTCCCTAAAAGCAGATGTGCAAAATCCTTAATGAAAGGCAACTATGCATAAGAATTTTATTTGTAATATACCTCCCCAATACACTAGAAATGCCTGTCAAGGACTTTATCATCATTTTAATGTGTAATCATTGTTAAATGACATAATAGGCATCCTTTCATCAATCCATAATGCTAAATCATAGTAATGACTAAATGATAGCCTAGTGACACAAAACAACAAATGTCATCCAAATCTATGATACTCTCCTCCCAAGAGATCCGACCCCCTGCTATGTAGACCAAGTTTTGCATATATTTAGAAAGTCAAGTCGGTGGAGAAAAAGTTTCACCAAATTAGAGATGCCAAGCAGAAAATTTAAAAAGTGGAATTCTACTCAAATAGTATGAAAGTATTTGTTCTGGCATACTTTCAGAGTATTTCATTAGGGTAAGCTCAACTGAGTAAATAAGTCCAAAATGCTGTCTCCAGACCCATTTTTTCATTTTCTTCTAGAATTTAACTCTTGGTTTAGGAAACAGGAGGAGTTTAGAAAACAAGAACAAGCAGCTCCTCAGGCATTTTCTTCTACACGGTTGATAATTACCCAGGCTGAGTCAGCTTTTCAAACTTCAAGCAGTAGAACCACCCATGTATATGTCAGATCAATGCATTTCTCAGTACTCCGATTGCTAATCTATAACACTAATAACATCTAAATCCTATCATATCTTATTGCATCACTTTCTTAAATGCGGCGATAACACAATTGGTACTTAAGAGTGATAACAGTCTAGATGTTACTGGAGAGAAGTGTGCACAGAGGCACAATGAAGAGTCAATTGTTAATATAACATGAAGACACCTTCAAAACACCTTCCCAAGAAAATTAGAAGGGTGTGGAGACAGATGCAACAAAATTGGTAAAATGCTGATACTTGTTAAAGCTGAGTACTCTCGAGTACTTAGGGGTTCATTATGCTATTTTCTTTTGTATGCATGACATTTTCGTAATAGAAAGGTTTTTTAATATTATCATCTCAAACAAGAATTAGGAGTCTATAATTATTCTTTTTCTTTTTTTTTAGAGAGGGACAGAAAGGAAAAAAAGAGAGAATCAATCTCATTTAGTTTTTCACATGGCTTTCATTGCTCTGCCCCTTCATTGTGTATGTAACATCCTCACACATCCAGGCAAGCGCTGAAACTGCTGAGCCACCACTCCAGCCCCAACATTATTCTTTCAAAAAGCTCATTCAATAGTCTTAGACCATAAGGCCTGGAATACAGACTGACATCTTAGTGCTGTCATTTATAACCTTTTTCTCCCCATCCCCCCAAAAAAGAGAACTTGCAGAGGAGTTGCAAGAATAGTATAAGGAACTCCTAGATATACCAAATGTTAACGTTTGGCCACGTTTGCTTTATCTCTTTTTATATGATATACATACATGCATTGTTTTTTTCCTAAAGCATTTGAGCTTTACTTGCAGACATATGCCCCCTCATCCCTAACTATACCAGTTTCTCCTAAGAAAGGCATTCCCTTTCAAACTACCATATCAAATTTATGAAATCTGACATTGACATATGCTATTATCCAATATGCAACATATATTTGCAAATGTCCTTTGTAGCATTTTCCCCCTGCTCTAGGGGATTCAATCTTAAATCATTCATTGCATTTAGTTATCTCATTAGTTACCTTCAACCTGGACTAGTGCCTCAGTCATCTTTTATGACACTCATAGAATCTCTCAATGAGGGCTTGTCTGATATTTTCTTATGGTTAGAATCAGGCTATACATTTTTGGCATAAGTGGCACTGTATTCTCAGTGCTTCATGTTAAGAGGCACAGGATATTAGTTTACTGTATTATTATTAGTTTATTGTGATGTCAGCTTTATTTGTTTCAGGTAGTGGACCCCTGGTCTCTCGTCCATAATTTTTTTTTTTTTTGCAATCAGCAGATAATCTGTAGGGCTGGAACAGTGGCTCTGTTTGCCTGTCATGTGCAAGGATGCAGGTTTGAACCCCAGCACCACGTACACAATGAAGTGTCAGAGCAATGAAAGCCACATGAACAACTAAATAAAATTGATTCTCTCATTCTCTCTCACTCACTGTCCCTCTCCAAAAGTTTTTTTAAATTCTTTAAGAATGAAAATATTCTGTTCCTCTTCAAATTTTCATATAATAGTGCAGCATCCATGGATCATTCTTCCATGACTTAATACTACTATGATGTTTACAAGGACATATTCTGTGGACTATATCTTTTTTGTAATATAATTTTAGTATTACATATTTAGTATAAATTTTATCTTCTATATATTTTACCTGGCATCATTTGTAAACTTTTTAATTATTAAAAAAATTTTCAAGAATTTTAGTCCATTTTCACACAGAGCTAAGCAATTTTCTTTAAAATCCTAAACATCTCAAGCAACTGGTTGGCAGAGGTTTCCCACCTTTTCTTACTGAGGGTCTATGTTTGATTTTTTTTTCCTCCTTGGCTCTCTTCCTTCCATCCCTCCAGGACCGAGTACAGGGTGAAAATTGTGGATGGAGTAGGGAGAATGGGGAGAAAGCCTACTGCAGGTTGCCAACAAGTAGGAGGAACATAACAGCTACTGATAGAGACTGCCTTCTGAGTAACAACAATCCACTCAATCAGGCAAAAAATGACACAAGACCAACCAGTAGACCAGGAACAACTGAAAGAGAACAGATGTCTCCCTCTGATGCCAAATGCTCATCAGCAACAGCCCCAAAGACCCAACCACTCAAGGATTGCTCAAGATTTCTGGGGCAAAATATAGTTAGATATTTCCAACATTGCCCAACATGCCTGACCCTGAGAATTTATTCTTACAAGCAGACTAATGTGACTTCAAAAATAAAAACCCATAAAAAGAAGTATTAATACAAATGCCATAAGTGGAAAAGACAAATTCTTCACTACTATCTGGAAACACAGACTTTATCTGGAATACTCGCCACTGAGGAAACCATTAAACATACTTCAAATACCTCAAAACCACCACAAACTTGTTTACCACCTTGCAGTAACTTCCTGGAAACCAAACTGAAGCTGCAGGGTTCATTTTACCCCTAGAACCTGCCCTTAGACACCTGCTATCTGGACATAAGGACATTTTCTGCAGGCTACATTCTTGTTTGTGAACATTGTAAGTTTCCAGGCAAATATTTAAAAAATATCTCTGCTTTATATACATTTACATACCACATTCAAAAAGAAAGCCCTTCTGAATTCCAGCCAGAAATTACTGGAGTACAGAATTTGAATTTGCCTGGATTTACAGCCTATTTTCCCTCAAGGGGAAATGTGGGGAGATGGGGAAAAAAAACCAATCAGCTGTAGCCCCTTAGGCATATTGGGTCCAGGTTCCATTTCTTGTAATAAAGCAGTGTACTCACTGCCTGATGACAAGACAGGATTGCTGAAGAAATTATTATCATCTGTGCCCCTACCTGCCTCTCACCTGAATTCCTTCACCTGCGGAGGTGAAGACCCAGGAGCACTATAGCTTCATATCACTGGAAGCTGTTGGAAATATAAATTCTCAGGCCTAACTGAATCAGGAACTCTGCCAGTAGGGCCCAGCAGGCTGTTTTAACAAGGTCTCCAGTTTTTCATGACTTTGAAAGATTGAGACTACATTTTAAACATAAATTGCCCAACTATATTTTAAAGCTCTTGAACGTACGTCTAACGTGCAGCCAGGGCAAGAAAACAGAGATTCCCCTCCCTCCTGCGTTGGGGATAGCACCCAGGACCGCACACATACCAGACAACTGTTCTACCACTGAGTTACATCACCAGCCCTAGAGCTAACTAAACAACCCTGTGTTTGGAAGGAACCATGGGGTCTACTACAATTGTAGAATCACCTCTATCCTAAATATAGATGGCTGTGGGACTTTAAACTGAAGATATGGTCAAGATTTGGGTAAATTTTTCCATATACTCATTAAAAATACTTGCCTTCTTTTCATTTCCCCAGGACCAGATAGTAAGTCTCTCATATTACTTTTAAATAAGAACCAAGATGAACTAATTTTTCTGTACATTCCGGAAACCTCTCTAATTTCCAGTTCTATTCCAGCTGAGAGTGAACATAAGATTGGCCCCAAAATCATCTTAAGAGCTAAGCTGGTCAGATAGCATCATAATTTTTCCATAAACAAATTAACTCCATAAAGTTTGATTCTTCAGTAGAGTTGAACATACCCTGTAAGGAAGTAGAAGGAACATTTATCTAAATAAATTGAGAAAGAGGCATGGCCAAGTTTTTTTTCCTAGGATACCAAAAGCATCATCTTTACCCAAAACTTTAAAATAGAACACTGTCCCACTGCATTTGTGTGTACATAAATTGCCTGTTTGAGTGCTTTTTTCATTGTTTTCAAGAAATATATGAATAAGGTCAAGTTTAATTATCTCCCTCTTTGTTGTGCCTTAATTAATAAAGGCCCAAATTCATAATTTACTTTTCTAGAAAAAAAATACCAGACCACACTTGGTATAAATGAGCAGAACTGAGAAAAAGGCAAGGTTGGCCCATATTAGCTGATTTTATTGTGAAAACCTGTTATACATTTTTTAAATCTAAAAGTGGAGAGAGCATGTTGGCAATCTGACACATGCAAAATGATGGCAAATGGGGAGGGGAGCGCACCCACCATATACTAAGCAATAATAGTGTGACCATCACTTTATGAGATGACAACTGTCATAATTTATAGAGAAACCTGAAGTGCCATGATCCCACTGCTAGTGAATTTTGGATATAAAAAACAGGTTTTGACTGCAAAAACCCACACTCTCTGAACTGTATCAAAACTGTGTTATTGGCTTAATAATACTTTGTTTAAAAGAAAGATAATTACTGCAGAAATTTTGAGCCTCATCTTCCCATTTCTGTCGGGTCTCTTGTCTCAAAAACACCTTCCAAAGAGTCTCCAATGAGACAACTGTTCATTTGCCCTTAATACGTGCCAGGCCTTAGCCAGGGACCCTGGGTGCTAGGTATGGGACAGGTGTGACTTGATGGTTTTACTCTGAAATCCCTTTGAGGCTCTACTAATACACATCTAGTTTCAGCTACACCTAACTTAATCGGTTTTCATAGACGTGATTCTAATTTCCAAAAGAAGCCAAAAAAAAAAAAAAAAAAGCCAGGTGCCAAGAAGCCAAAGACAGGCTGACCAGCGCCTTCCAATACTTCCATTCTATGACTTTCAACCTGAAGTCTCCGTGCGCTTCTCATTCACTGTCCATGGTAGCCAGAAGCGGTCTCTGGCCCGCCCTTGGCTGCTGGGCAAGGAACAGCGCCCTGGCGGGGCCACTGGGTAGCTGGGCAGTGCAAGCCATCCTGATCCCCTGAAGGCGAGCGCGCAAACCCAGCCCAGAACTCGTGGCGAACCTTGAACTCACAGCTCCAAAAACTGGCAGCGTCTTCGTGGCAGGGCTCCCTGAAGACTGGCTCCGGGCCTGCGAGCAATGCCCCCGAAAGGCTGAGCTGACAGGCCCCGCTACCCCGTGGCATCGAGTGTCCCCTCCGCCTGGGCACACCCGGCGCACGCCCTTTCGCCACATCCCTCCCGCCTTCTCCAGTCTTGCGAGAGAGCAAAGGGTGATGGGCAAAGGGGCAAGGGCCGGCCCGGGGAAGCAGGGAGGACCTGGCTGCTGCTCCCGCGAGCCCCGCACAAAGGCAGGCGTCTGAAAGAGGAAAACTTCCCACCCTGGCGGCTAGGGCTCCCAGGGCCTCCGCGGCTGGAACGCACTTACAGTCAGTCGCCATGGTCGGGCAGCGGCTGCCCGGCGGCCGCGGGCGGCTGGGGTACCCTGCGCGGAGCCCGGCCGGCGCGCGCTCTTCGGCAGGCCCCGCGCGCTCGGGGGCCGCGCCGCGCACAGCCCCTCCCGCCGCGCGCCCCCGCCGCGCCGCACCGCCCCGCACCACCCGGCGCCAGTAGCTGCGGCCCGCGCCCGGAGAGCCCAGCCCCGGGGACAGAGCCCGCCCGGCCCCAGCGGCGACTGGACCTACTCCTCCTGGCCTCGCCGCACCTGCCAGTCCCTTCCTTTGCTCCCCCTCCAAACAATGATGGCACCAACTTGGAAATGCTCCTGGCCAGTGTCGCTTCGCCTGGCTACCTTTCCCACTAAATTTCCCTGCTATATACTTGTTTTCTTGTCTCCTGTTCTCCGCCTCACCTATACCTGGAGTTTCTTACCAGTGGGCCTGGGACCCAAGAGTCAATGTTCAGCCCAACTGGAAGCAAAGCAGGAAATAAGTTGGGGTGGGAGGCAAGGTTCACCCAGGTGCAGGACACTTACCCCCCAGAGCAAGAGAACGCCTGAGTAAACACTCACCACTAGCTTGGTAGGGTCCAAGAGTGCTATGCTCCTCGCATTACCCTGTTTTGAATCCAAAGAAATACTCCCTGACACATGGTAGGCTCTCAGTAGATAGCTAGTAGGTGAATGGATGACTTTATAACTGGCTACCTGCATGCATCAATGAATGAATGAATACATGACCAAGTAACAGACTGGATCACAAATGATGAACTACCTGATGATGGATAACCACTGGCCAGACCACAGCCCTGCAGCTGACTAGGGATGGACATTTGTGTAAGAGGAACATCTTGAATGAGAAAACTAGATCCCGTAGTGTCTCACAGGTCATCATGGTTCAGGAGGGTTCTGAACTGAAGCTACCTGTGAAAGCTGGGTGCTGTCCATCATCTTGAAGGCCAGAAACCAATTTCTGATGGATTTTTGCAATGTTAGGGGACAGTGGTACATGAGAAGTCACCACCACCATATCCCTTATGCAAAGCATCAAATAGCTTAAACACATGTCCTAAAGTACATGGCAGGCTATATTTTTGTAAAGGGACAATGAAAGAGAGAATTTTAATTTTATTTAGTTCTTCATGTGGCTTTTGTTACTCTGACACTTCATTGCCGATGTGGTGCTAGGATTTGAACCTGTGTCCCTGCACACGTGAGGCAAGCATCGAAACTGCTGAGCCACCACTGCTCCAGCCCAGCCTACTTATTTCTTTCAAACACAATCCACTTGATGCATTTAGGGGTGCACATCCAACCCAATCAGTAAGAATCCTGGTAGGCACCATCCCAGCCCAGGGCTAGACACAGAGGAGACTCGGGAGCACCACCAAAGCAGAAGTAGCTGCTGTTTGGCTGAGACAACACAGGAAGCTACCAGAGAACAACCCAGCAGTCCTCTCTAATCTATCCACAGAGCTCAGATGAGGAAGATTATATTTTGATTGGGCTCCACAAATTCATTGCATCTGGAGTGGGATTTTAATCATTATTTTAACACAGAGTATTCTGAAGCTCACTTCTAGGTAAGACTCACAGAGATCTGGTTCATTTTTCTCTCATAACCCTCTGTGATAGGCCCCTAAAAGGAAAAAAAAAGCCAAAACTTGACATGGGTTTGATGGGGAAAATGCAGGAAGCAAGCATTAGAGAGGATCCAGGAATTCTGAATCTTTCTGAATCTCACAAACCAAGAAGTTAATGTAGTTTGAGGAAGAAGATGGAGAATTGGGATTGGGCTCAGACTCAGTGGAATACTTGTGAAGCTCTTTGTTCATTAAGCTCCTTTTCCAAAGTAGAAAAAGATAATAACCAATCAAGAGTATATGTTTAGTAAGTGATTGGCCTATTGGATAGGTCCATTAGTGAGAAGCCAGGTGTCAGAGGAGAAGGGTTAAAAAAACCAAGTAGATTTACAAGAGGTGGAGGCACTAAGTATAAATAATTCTGATTTTAAAAATAGCAGTGAAGGAATGAAAGGAGAGAAACTTTGAGAAGGATAAAAAAAAAAACTTTCACTTTTCTATAACCAGATTAACTTTCTGACCCAAGTCCAGGTTCCACCTATTTTTAGGAAGCTTGATTTTACTCACTTCAGAGTAAACTCCATCAACTCATGTTTTTCTCAGGTAATTTAGAGTTTTCCGTCTCCACTTTTTCTAGGGGTCACATCCAAGTTTGGAGGAATGGATCGGGTAGCCTCAAGGATGTAGTAGGCACCATCCGTGCTCACTGAAATGTTCCTTTTCTACCTGGACACTGGAGCCCTTCTGTCCTGGATGGTCTCAACTTTTCAGTCCCCGAGGGTAGTATCCACTGCTCTGCCCTGCCATTCACACCCAAAATCCCTCCAGTCTCACTTATTTTCAACATTCCCACTGCCCTGGTGGGGCAATATTTTGCTATTTGTCCATTCCATTTGGGAGAAACAGGGAACCTGTGGAGGAGTCTCAAGTGTTTTCTGTCTCAGGCCACACAACTATTTCTCTCTTATTCCCTTACCATGTTGTGAAGGTCTCCTTCATGGTTGGCCAACAAGATGCATAATGTGAATGAGACTAGAGTCCTCTTAAGTCTCAATTTCCTCAACCTATCTGGAAGTCTCTTGTCATCTCCTCTGTTCCTAAAAATGGAATTTCTCCCTAAGAAGAGGTATAGGATACTTTCAACTACATATATCTGCATGACAGTGACTTACACAATAGGAATACCTGATTATCTCACATAATAAGGAGTAGTCCCAAAATTGAGTAATCCCGTGACTGGTTTAGCAATTCAATAATGTCAGTGAGAACTTAGGCTCTCCCCATCTTTCTGCTCCACCACCCTCAATTGTCAGCAGCCTATCTCCTGGTCACAATAAGGCCGCTGCAGCACAAGACCTCCTATCCTTTGTTACTGGTGCATTATAATTATACATAATAGTGGAATTTACTGTTACATTTGGTAACTGCACATAATTTGATCAATTTCATTCCCTAGTACCACCCCCTTCCCTCTCCTCCCTTCTGTTGGTCCCCTTCCTTCAGTCTACTAGCCTATCTTCCATTTTCATGAGAGCCCCTGCATATACCTCTTTTTCCCTCCTGTTTTCTCTCTAGCTTCCATGTTTGAGAGAAAACACATGAACTCTTGACTTTCTGAGTCTTATTTCACTTAACATAATGCTCTCAAATTCCACCCATGTTTCCGTAAATTATGTCATTTCATTCTTCTTCCACTGTGTACGTGTACTAACTATCCATTCATCTATTGGTGGACACCTAGGCTGGTTCCAAAACTTGGCTGTTGTGAAGTATGCTGTCAATAAACATGGGCATACCTGTATCACTGTAATATGTTGGCTTTAATTCTTTTTTATAAATACTGAGTGATATCGCTGAATCATGTGGTGGTTCCATTCCTAGTCTGAGGAAAGTCCAAACTGATTTCTATAGTGGCTGTGCTAATTTACAATACCATTGTTATAAAAGCATCATATGTTCACATGACAACATTCCAAAAGCAGGTTGGGGTGGTGGTAAGGCTTTCCCTCCTTGTCTTTCTCTATTTATCAGGGAAGAAAAAATCTTTGAAAAAGCCCTCAATGACCTCTTACTCTAACTGCAATGAGTATCATTATTTTCAGGTTTGATGGCACAAGGTGGATTCTGCCAGCGTGGAAGTGGGTAGGAGTGGCTATTGGATGCACCCTCAGTGTCTGCCATTGCCTTCTCACACCCCCAAGAGAATCTCAACTTGTTGCTGTCCTTTATGACTAAGGCAATCCCTCCACAACTAAGGAGACCCATCTCCTAAGGAGATGGAAAACAGACTCTAACACATCCTGCATTTCTGAAAATCTATGTGACTTATACTTGGACCTCAGTTTTGAAATTAAAAAGCCAAGATTTGGGGGTTTTGTTTCTTTATGCAACCTAAGCCCATAAACATTAAAATCTAGTTAGGGACAGGAATCACACCTGGTAAATGAAATTACATAATAAGAATGAAAAATACATAAGTCCATCTCAAGCTAGAATTCTAGTACATTAAACAGGGAGAAGAGCAGGCCACTGGAGAGGAAAGATCCAAAAATATAAAGGTGGGAACAGGTGTTGGATAAGAGCAATTAGCATAGCCAGCACAGGCGAGTTTCATTTTGGAGAGAAAGAGTGGCTTTCAATCTTAGAAACAAATTGAGGGAAAGAGAAGGATGGTGCAAAAGGACTTATTGATTGGAAGAGGGAGGCTGAGACAGTGCAGAGGTGAGGCTGAAAACTTCTGGGAGTGGAGAACACCTAAGAGTTTAAGTTGCCTGTTAAGAAGAGGAGAGAGAATGAAAGGCATCAATATGAAAAGTATCCAGTAGTGAGGGATTGGACCCCAGGGGCAGAGGAGGCAAGGCAACCATTTGGGAACCAGTAATGGATGCAGATAGGATTTGAATTCTAAGTCATTATGTCCGCAAAATAGCCAGCCACAGGGCTCAGGAGAGTTGGAAGGATGGGTGAAGCCACAGTGGGAATGAGGAAGGACAGGGAGAATACTGAGGGGTCCAGGACCTGGAGACCTCAAGGACCACAAGTAGGAGGACATGCTCAAGTGGTCTGGGAGAATGTTGTCTCAGGACTGTACACATAATGGGGGGCAGGATAGAGGAAGGGCAGGACCAAGCAACTGCATTTGGAATGTTTCCTCTAAGGTTATTTGATTATTGCAAGGTTCTTATGACTCCTTATTTGCCTTAAATGTGATTTAGATGTCATTATCCACATTGCTTGAGTTCACTTCCAGAATAAGGCAGGACAAATCTCTCTCCTATACATGGCACAGAAGCCACAGTGTCAGCTCCCTGGCCTTTGTCCTATGACCACATCCTGTTGACTCTGTCGACACTCTGGCTATAAACAAGAAATGAGGGCAAGGAAGGGTGAAGGTCTGCAGCCACTGCTCAGAGGGTCTGCATCACTGTGACAACTATTTTTGGTCAAAATAGTTATTGCCTTTTTGTTACAGTAGATGAAAATAAAGAAGTTATTTTAACAATGATTTGTGTGTGATGACTGTGAGCTACTGAGCATTTTACTACCACTGAAACAGAGGAGTTTTTGATTGTTTTTATAAAAGTCACCTTTGATTTTCATTTGGTGTTTGCATCTCTTTGCAGTGGTATCTGTGTATATGTCCCAAGCTGGTGGATTCAAATATTCACATTCAACGTATTACATAAACTATGGCAATAAAAACATACAGATTTTTGGGGATGGAGTGGTGGCTCAGCAGTTATGGTGCTTGCCTGGCATGTGCAAGGACCCTGGTTCAAACCCCAGCACTACGTACACAACAAAGTGTTGGAGAAACAAAGGCCAGATAAAAAATAAATAAATAATGATTCTCTCTCCCTCTCCCTCTCTCTTCTTCCCACTCTTCCCTCCCCTCCCCTTTTCTCTCCCCTGCTCTCTCTTTTTAAAAAAAAACAAACAGGTTTTAAAAATAGCCATCAGGGGCTGGAGCGGTAGCTCAGCCGTTTCAGTGCTTGCCTGGCAAGCATGAGGACCTGGGTTCAAACCCGAGCATCACGTTCACAACTAAGTGTTGGAGCAACTAAGTCCATGTGAAAAACTAAATAAAGTTGTTTCTCTCTTTCTCTGTCTCTCTCACTATCCCCCTCTCTTTTAAAAAAAAATAGCCATTAAGTAATAAATAGCATTATATTTTGGTTTAATCCTTGCAAATCACTTAGGGAACAGACAGAAGTAGGACAGGGCTCATCAGGAGGAATGCTAGTCTGGAAGGTAGAAGACAGGGCCTGTGAGCTGACCCTGTAGTTTGCAGTTAACATTCTAAGTTACTGCAGAGACACTGTGGCATAAACCTAGAAAACCAAGGGTTCATGGTTGTCCGTCTTCTCTTGCAGGATGTCCTTTAAATCATACGTATGTATACAGGTAGGGCATGTCTTTAAGGGATATAAGGTGGGAATTCAATGACAGAAGGGAAG
Source organism: Aplodontia rufa (assembly GCA_004027875.1). Taxonomy (NCBI): domain Eukaryota; kingdom Metazoa; phylum Chordata; class Mammalia; order Rodentia; family Aplodontiidae; genus Aplodontia; species Aplodontia rufa. The sequence continues at coordinate 22,105 of PVKS010004636.1, forward strand.
AACTAGTTTTAGGAAAGAGTGAGGAGTCGTGAGAGACAAATAGGTCAAAGTTCTGTTCCTGCTGTTCAAAACTATGCGTAGATAATGCATTGTGGGTTTTTTTTCTTACTAGTGAGTTTAAGTGCAGCCTTTTTAAAAAAAGCACATTTTAGCAGTCACATATGATCACCTCATTTAAAAAACACACAGGGGTTGGGGATGTAGATCAGTGGTAGAGCACTTGCCTAACATGCATGAAGCCCTGGTTTTGAGTCCCCGCACACCTCACCACCACCACCACCACCACACACACACATGTACACTCAAAGACATAGAGACCGGGATGTATCTCAATGTGAAGGCACTTCTCAGGCATCCTCAAAGCCCTGGGTTCAATCCCCAAACTGAAAGAAAAAAGGGGGACAAGGGCTAGGAGTACAGTTCTGTGATAAGAGGGTAAGAGCACTTGTCTAGCATTTCAAGGTCCCAGGTTTGATCCCCAGCACTATAAACAAAACCACCCCATGCATCCCCCCAAAAAATATTTACAGAAATAATACTAAAATATCTCAAGCAAGAAGATATTTACCCTGGGGCCAAGCATACTTGAGGAGGGAGCGTGCATCTCGGGAAGTCCTCGCTGTTCTCGAAAAGGCAAGCCTAGGCCTACTTTTACCCAGAACTGGCCTCCTGGTCCAGAATCACCTGGAGATCTTATTAAAAATGAGATTCTGACACCCAAAGAATTACATAGTGGCTTGGCAGCTGGTAAAGAGACTCTAAATCTGTATATTAAATGTGCTCCCAGGTATTTCTAAGAGACGTTAAAATTGGAAAACCTCTGACCCAGGCATAGCAGCGGGTATAGTTACGGGGCAATAAAACTACCCGAAGACCTGGAATTTCAGACTTCAGTTTCCGTTTCAGTCTTCTCTACCATGGAGAGAAATGCTAAGAATTCAACTATTAGGAAGCAAATTTAATATTAACAAATGTCTTCAATAAATAGTTCTTATATCTAATTAAGGGCATCCATTTAAAAATCAAAGTCCAGCAGGAAGTGGACTCCTTAACTCAGTGGTAGAGCTCTGGTCTTATAAAAAGCAGTCCATTGCATCGTTTTATCCTTCATAAAGATAAAGAACTACATTCTATATTCACAATTCCATAATTAAGTCCTCAAAAAATACTTGAGTCCATTCAGAACGCTTTAATAAAATACCATAAACAGGTGATTATAAACAGTAGACTCCAAGATCAATGACTTGCTCCTCCCTTTGACTTCACCTGGTAGAAGAGCGAGAGAACTCCCTGGCTTCTCCTTTACAAGGGCACTAATCCCATTTAGGAGGTCTCCACCTTCCGTTGTGATCTAATCAGTTCACAAGGGCTCCAGTTCTTAAACTCTTAGCTTAGGAATTAGTTTATAATATGCGAATTTGTGGGGATACAAACCAGACCATAGCAATAATAAAAAGCTCTAAGAATTAGGGCTGGAGCAGTGGCTCAGCGATTATGGCACTCGTTTTGCATGCTCCAGTCCACAGGGTTCAAACCCCAGCACCATGTACACAAGAAGTGTCAGAGCAACAAAGGCCAATGAAAAACTAAATAAAATTGATTCTTTCTCACTGTCCCTCTCTCTTCAAAAAAAAAAAAAAAAAGAATTAGGAGACCACATAATTGCTTTCTTTCCTCTAAGCTAAGTAATTTCAATTCTTAACTAAAATAACAGGAAATAAATTTCCAAAGCCATTTTTTATTTAAGGAATAACTCCTACTAGTTAGGGAGAGCTTTATGGCTGTCAGAAAATAAAACATCCACTTTACCTCTGAGTATTTTTTTTCCATTTGACACAAGAGAATAGAGCTGGATAAGTGTGAGGAAATGCAAATAAGCTTTTTTTAATTTTTATTTTTTTAAAGAGAGAGGGACAGTGAGAGGGAGGAAGACAGAATCAATTTTATTTAGTTTTTCATGTGACTTTCATTGTTTTCAACACTTTGTTGTTTACATGGTGCTGGGATTCGAACCTATGTCCTTGCACATGCCAGGCAAATGCTTTAACTGCTGAGCCACCAATCCAGCCCCATAAATAAGTTTTAAAATATTGATTTGCAATGTCAATGTTTCTAAGTTAGAAAAATTTGTGGTTTTAGTAACTCATTTCTTGTATTGATCTCTGCAGTTCTATGTTCTGAATGTTGAAACAGCTTGACCTGTTGATCTCATGTTCTATCTCTCACTGGACCATCATTTTCTCTCTGTTCTTCATTACGATGAAGAACAATCTGGCTGGGACTGTGGCTCAATGTAGAGTGAATGCCTAGTATGCAGAAAACCCTGGATTCAATCCCCAGCATGACAAAAATTCACTGCAGAAATGATTTTCAATGAATTTCTATGCCCACTAGAAAGTAAATGTAAGAATCTCCAACGTGAAAAAGAAAGCAATGAGAAACCAGAGCAAGAGGTAGGAAGTCATAAGCAAGCAGGGTGGAGACCAGTGAGGTAGAGCTGACCTGATGACTCCTACAATATCAAGAGATCAATCTAACCTGACACTCCCCAGGACTCGAAGATTTTCATAGGTGTCAGGACGATAGTATTCTGGATTCACTGCAGAAACACTCATAAATTTTCTCGAAAACATTCCAAATTAGGCCCATAGGATTCAGTTCAAGAAAATTTGATCTCTATAAAAATCACTAAATAAAGCAAGGACACAAGCCACCAGAAATGAGGGTTAAGAACAACAAATAGACTGACCTGTTGAACTTCAATACTGCAATGATCAGATACAGAATGTAACCTGATTTATCTGAAAGACCAATGAAATAAATGAAGCTGAAAAAACTGATCAAAAGCCAAGAGAACATAAAAAATAGATGCAGTTAAAAACCAAATGGATGGAGCCATGTCCTAACACACAGCACCTTTTGGTGCCAAAATTTCAGGGCCTAATAAGGCCTTCCTGGAAGGCCTTATATCATTTCCTTTAGTCACTCAGACTGTCTGTACAAAGTGCTAGAAATACTTTCTTCATTTTATCGAAAGTTGGGATCAGAGAAAATACACAAACCCACCAAAGAACAATGAGATTCTGACTTTACCGCCCTGAGGAGTCATTCTCCAGTTTTCATTTTCTTCTCTGAAGCAATTAAGTCCCAGTTACGGAGATCCAGAAACATTATGAAGAGATTTAGTCCTAATTCTGTAGAGTGTAGTTCTGTGAATGCATCATGTTTGTAAAACTAAGGGATGTTTCAGAAAGAAGGGTAATAGAGTTATTTAGCAGTACAGCAAGTATATGGGTAATTTTGTTGGCAATGAAATGTTTTGTTATATGTCTATAGTTATCAAAGAAAGCAAACTATCTTCTGATTGGTTGGTTTATATTTAACTGCAAATAAGCTGCCCTTCCTAACATGTTCTCTAATAAAGGACATGGTATTTAGTTTTCAAACACAACACAAAAGTCACTTTTGAGTAAATTTTATGGGCAACTAGTTAAGGTTTACAGAGAGAACACATTTGGTTGATCAAATGTAATAATAATGTGTGTATAGTTAGTAACTGAGGCAGTAAACCAATCATGCAATGCACAACTAAGAGATAAACCAACCATTTACAACATTTAACAAAGGTAAAAGACTTAGTTTCTGAAACTTTAGCAAAATTCCTTTCTTTTAAAATAACACACACACCCCATAAGAGGGTCAGATTCAACAGCTCTGATGAGCAATCCTTTTCTAATGGTAGTCATTTGAAATTAGCATGGCCCACTTAATTACTAAAGCAGTCTATGGAAAATGTAATTATGAAGGGTTTCTTTCCCTTTGTATCATCTTATATAAAACATTTTAAAACCTCATATTAAAGTACATGAAAGAAAAGAAAAAGACTGGTGGATATAAAAGTATTTAACTCACAATTAATTCTGTGATTAGCCTGATGATCAAACTTTGTAGTTTGCAACCAAAAGTAAACTAAAGACATAATTTGATATTGCAGTACTCAGCATTTGGGGAAGATCAGCCTACTTGAAAAATCAGAGATTTAAAAGAAGACTCATGTTCAAACAACTCTGCCCATGGCAGTGGCAGGCAGAACATCATGGTCTTACTTATCTGAGGAGTCAGAGAATGAAGCTGGGGTTGTCAAAAGTCATTAAAAATCAAGATGGGAAATCCCCAAAAAGAGCAATCAGAGAGAGGAAAACTCTGAAATCTGAATATAAAACCCCCTCAGATTTTTTTTTCTTCCCAAAAACAGGGCAAGAACTCCAATAGACCAATAAACAGTTGGAGATCGGAAAGTACTGAGCGGAGGATACTTTTAACAGTTGCCTACTCAGGGTCCTGAATTCAAAGCGCAAGTTCTGCAGAGATAGTGATGTGACAAATACCTCATATATTCCATTAACTTCAAGAGTGCCACCTTTAGAAATACAGGACATTTATCAGGACTAAGAGACTTGCCCCAAAACTAAGGACAAAACCAACAGACCTACCCTAACAAAGCCCACAAACTGTCTCTATTAAGTACAAGATGCTTGTCATAATTTAACTATCTCCTAGACCAAACTTAACCCCCTTCAGAGTGAGGAAATAGAATTCAGATCCACTATCATGTATCATCATAAAAACAAAACAAAACAAAAAAATCTAGTTCAGGGTGGGGGACAAGAAAATGGTATTCAGTCAACAGAAAAAAAAAAATCACAGGGCTGGAGAGGTAGCTCAGCTGTGGAGCCCTTACCTGGCATGCACGAGGACCCAGGTTCAAATTCCAGCACCACATACACAACGAAGTGTGGAAGAAACAAAGGCCAGAGAAAAAAATAAATAAAATTATTTCCTTCTTTCTTCATAAATAAATAATTAAATCAGTCAGTCAATAGAGTCATACTGATGGCCCCAGTGTTGGTATTATCAGAGACTTAAAGATAGCTAATAAGTATCTTAAATCTATAATATCTATAGCATAAATCTGCTACAGTGTAGATTTGGAATTTCCCCAAAGGCTTGGTCCCCATTTTAGTGCTACTGGGTGGTGGTGGAAAATTTAAGAGGTAAAGGCCTAGTGAGAGATCTAAAGGTCCTCGAAGGGGATTATGGAACCCTAGTCTCCATGTGTGTGTGTGTGTGTGTGTGTGTGTGTGTTATTTTTGTTCCCCAGCCATGAGGTAACTGACTTTGCTCTGCTACACACATTCTCTCCATGACTGCCATGATGTGTCACCAGAGGCACAAAGCAACAGGGCCAATAGATAATGATCTGAATATCTGAAGCTATCAGCCAAAATAAACCTTTTTTGCTTTATGCATTGATTATTTCAGTGACAGAAAGATAACAAAATCTTCAGTATCTATCTGTAGTACAAACCTACAGTAACTATAGTATGATCTATGGTATAAATATATTGAATATATAAAAATAGAAGGGTAAATAAATGAACCATTTCAATGAAGACATAAAAGACATGAAAAGAACTAGGAGGAAATCTCAGAACTGAAAGATGTGAAAACACATCAGCTTTTCATTGATGTTCTAAAGACCTGATAAGAACAACTTAGAGGAAGAAAAGCTTATTTTAGAATCATGGCTTCAAAGGTTCAGTCAATGGTTGGCCAACTCCATTGCTCCGGGCCTGAGATGAGGCAAATTATGGTGGAAGGTATGGTAGAGGAAGCTGCTCAGCTCGTGGCAACTGAGAAGGAAAGAAAGAGAGGGAGAGGGGAGGAGGAGAAGAGGAAAAGAGGAACAGGGACAAGATATAATCCCCTGGGAGCATGTCCCCAGTGATCAACTTCCAGTCATGCCCCATGTACCTATGTACCTACAGTTACAACCCAGGTATTCTATTCAATTCATTAATTCATCAAATGGATCAATCCACTGATTAGGTTGCAGTTCCCATAATCTAATCACTTCACCTCTAAATATTCCTGCACGCATGAGCTTCTGAAGGACAAGTCATCCAAACCATTACAAGGTTCATCTAAAATGAAAAAGCTGTGGGATGGGATTAACAGCAGAATGAATACAAGAGAACAAATGACCATAAACTTGAAGATCTTTTATCTGAAGATAAGCCAAGACAAATCATTCAATATGAAGTACAGAGAGAAAAATTATTGGAGGAAAAGGCACAAAAATCTCTGGGAAAGTTTTAAGCAGTTAACAGATGTGTAATTGGAGTCCTAGAAAGAGAGCTGAGACCAATATAGAAAAACATATATGATAAACTGGAAAAACAAACCACACTGGGCACATCATATCAAATTGCTGTAAAACAAAAAGAAAAGAACTTAAAATCATCCAGAGAAGGTCTGGGGGTGTAGCTCATGCACAAAACCCTGGGTTCAACATCTAACACCCCACCCTGCAAAACAAAATGAACAAAAAATAAAGAACTGTCTACCTAGAATTCTAAATCCAGAAAAAAATATATCATTAAAAATAAAGGTGTTGGGGCTGGAGCGGTGGCTCAGCGCTTGCCTGGCATGCACAAGTTCAAACCCCAGCACCACGTACACAACGAAGTCTTGGAGCAACGAAAGCCACATGAAAAACTAAATAAAAAATTCTTTCTCTCTCTCTCTCTCTGTCCCTCTTTTAAAAAAAAATGAAGGTGATGGGCTGGAGTGGTAGCTCAGCACTTGGAACACTTGGACCTTGGCATACACAAGGACCAAGGTTCAAATCCCAGCACCACATACATAAAGTGTCAGAAAAACAAGACCCAGATGAAAAAATAAAGTTTTCTCTTTCCTTCTATTCCTCTCTCTAAAAAAACAAACCAAACATGGTGAAGTTAGATATTTTGAGCAAACAAAATTTGATAGAATCAGTATCCAACAGAGCTGAGCTTCAAGAGATTAATAATAGAAGTTCTTCAGGTTAAAAGAAAATTATTCCAGATGAAAGCACAGATTTGCACAAAGGAATAGAGAGCAGCAGACAAAGTTTATATGAGGAGATTCTTATTTTTTTTAAAGAATAAAAATATATAATGGGGGGCTGGAGCAGTGGTTCAGCAGTGGAGTGCTTGCCTGGCACCCATGAGGTCCCAGATTCCATCCTTAACACCACATACACAACTAAGTGTCAGTAAAACAAAAACAAGATGAAAAACTAAATAAAATTGACTCTTTTTTCTCTTGCTCTTAAAAAGAAAAAAATATATATATATAATAGGGTTTTTAATATTGAGGTAAAATATGTGACAATAACATCGTAAAGGATTGGAGGAGATAAAATATAACTATAGCTATTTAAGGATACACAGCCCTAGCTTAATCATAGATGCACACTGCAATCCCATATCACATGGCCCCAAGTCAATTGTTCTTTACCACTGTGCAGTGTTGCTGTTGGTCAAGTAAACATTTTTTCCACTATCTAATAAAGCATGAAGCTCAATATTGACAATAATATAAAACATCATTATGATTTTAGTCAAATCTATGATTGGACTGAGAAGTCCCTGAGATTCTATAGGCCTGCCCTATTCACAACCTCTTCTAAAGAAAGTTGCCAGGAATGGTTTCTTTCATAGAATTTGCCATGAGCTGTGGTGCATGGGCCACAATTGATTGAACCAGGATCTATGTCCTAGTTAAGTGAAGCCAACCATTTGACTAGACATAAAGGAGGCCAGCAGCAGAATGACCCAGTAGAATAATCTCTGCCCAACCCAGAGGTTCTATTTTGGATTATAACTAACAGAATCAATCATACCGTCTTTCAGGATCAGTAGAAGACAGCAGAAATAGCAGAATTGGAAGTAGGCAGAGAAGAGATGGAGAACACATGAATAAGAAGGTGCATATTGTGACCATGGAGCAGCATACAACCACTTTGAAAGTGAGGACACAACCCAGCCATCTGAGCTACTAGTGTTCCCTAGATGACAAAAAATTATTTTCCAAGTCTCCAAGAAGCTGTGTCTTTGATGAGGACATTTCCTTACTTGACTCTGCCTAACAATAAGCCTGCCGCATTTAAGGTAATGTGAGTATGCCTTTGTTCTTTGAAACCTAAAAAAAGCCTGTCCAAACTTGTCTTTAAAAAAAAAAAAATCTAGACCTGTAATATACAGCACATTAGAACAAATAATTCAGGCATAAATAACGCCACATAAAAAGGAATTATACAACATAAAGTCTAGGCTTTGACATTTACTTTAACACAGAGAATAAGAAAAATGCAATGAAAATTACTACATGGTTATTCAAAAGATAAATGAAAATGTGAATAGTTAAGCAGCCACAGAGTTCTTTCAACGCTATTTAAAAAGCAGGCATTCTTCAAATGGTAGTTTAATTCAGGATTCAAGGCTAAGTGGAGAAGGCGTTAGTAACTGTGCTTATTTTCCCAGGTTATTCATGTCAAAGTGAAAGCAATTTTTGGTCCATAAAGTTCATCTTTAAAGATAGCTCAAAGATCTCTCTCTCTCTAGATATGTGTATCTTTTAATGATAACCAAAGTGGGTTTTTGAGAAGAGGATACATACTATGCCTAATATGACTTGAAAAAAGGTAAGTAGGGTCTCTTTCAGTTGCCAGTCAAGCCATGGGAGCTGGTGTCTCATCAGTTTGAGGATCTGTGTAAACATGTTGAGCTTTCAATTACTATGACTTACGAAAACTGCCTCGACAGTCATGGTAAGCACTAATAATCACGTCGGTTTACCTGGCATCCAACTATTTTTTTAAAGCTTATGATTTCCAGCTGTAATTATTTTGCAGTTAGGCATTCATATCTTCACATTTCCAATGCAACATGCAGTTTGTAATATTCTTAAATAAGTCAGTAAAATAGTTCTGTGCCTTTTAAAGCTTTTAGTGCATTTGCCTATTATGGCACTGTTTTGGAAAATCTGAAAAAGTCTGCCCAGTTATTTCATTATCTTTCCTCTGGATCATAAATGGCACAACTGTGTCTGTCTCAGGGGACAGCCCTTTCATTGGGAGTTAAAGAATGGGGAGTTGCCCCTCACAGAACTTTAAGGAAACCTTTGAGGTATTAAGCAGGAAGGGTTACAGACACAGATGGGATCTTAGTTATGTTTATAACCTAACCTCTAAAAGTACTACAAAGAAAAGAAAGACAACACACTATGATTTCTCATAAAGTACTACACATTCCCAGGATCATTTTTTTCCCTAAAGCAATTCACTGGAAGTCTAACTCAGGTCTTTTTACATGGTAGGCAAGAGATCAATCACTGAGCTACCTGCCCAGCCCCATATATGAGGATTTCTGAAAGTACAGCTTGCGTTGATATATACTGCCACAACCCCTCTTTCCCCCATTAAACTTTAATAAATATTTAATATTGAGCCAGGCACTGTGGCACATACTTGTAATTCTAGCAGCCTAGGAGTATAAGGCAAAAAGACCACAAGTTCAAGACCAGAGCAATGCCCTAGGCAACTTAGCCAAATCTTGTCTCAAAATTTAAAAAGTTTTAAAAAGGGGATGGGGATATGGCTCAACAGTTAAGCACCACTGGGTTCAATACCTGATATAAATAAATAAATATTGAAATCATGTACTTATGACTTGGTGTGCTTTATTATAATCAAGTTGGTAATTATAAATAGCTTAATTTAATAGATAAACAGTATTTGGATACCACCTTTTAATTCTGAAAACTCATTATGTAAATGTTTTATTTAAACTGTTCAATAAGCTCCACTTTCATTCACATTTAATCTATCGAGTTGTACCTTAACTTCAAAGTATATTCATGAAAAACTCACTCTAACTTGTGCGCAGCCCTGTCAGATATACCATGTTAACAACGTACAACTTCTTGAAACAATTTGTTACTCTTGCCTATATTTCTGCTAAGATTCAGGATGTACTCAGTTAACAACAGTCATAAAGACTGACGATGGGGATCTGGAATAATTTGTAAATAATTTTAATGGGAATGCAAACAGTCTTTTTGGAGAAAAATTTGGCAGTTAACAACATTTTATATATACAGTTTGACCCAGCAGATTCATGTGCAGATTCATCTAACAGAAATACCAATACACAGACAGAGGTAAATGCAACATTGTTGGAAACAGTGACAAATAAACTGTAGTACGAAAAGGTCATACAGAAAAGGTTCACTTCCAAGACTGGCTTGGGTAGCATCTGGGAACCTGGCTGGTAAATTTTTCCATACTCTTATATAAAGCTTTCCTTAAATATATAAACCCGGGTATATGACATCATCATGGAAATGATGAGGTATTATACAAGCCAAAGCCACCTGGCATTGGGACTCAAAACTGAATTTAAAATAAACTTTCCTTACTGTTTTAAGGTATTTTGGAGTTTTGCTGCTTACAGTCAGAAGTTCCCCCCTGGATTTCCAGTTTTGTTGGCGTATATAAAAAGACACTTCAATTACAGGCCTGAGCTGTAGGTTTATATTCTAGACACTTCACTTATTAATTTCATCAATGTGAGCAAAGCACTCCCCATCCTGAGATAGTGTCTTTGTTGTGCAAATGAAATGACACCTTTTATTTTATAAGTACTACTGTAAAAGAGATCGAAACTCAAGTGTGTTACTTGGGCAACATTTGTAAATGTTAATGATCAGACAAGGTCTAGCAAATAACCTGGTATACAAGTGGCCAATAGTGCAACCACACCAAATGTTGAAATCCTAGAATCACAGCAGCTCTGCCCAATGTTCACATTATGAGAATTGCCCCAACTATTAGCAGACATATTTGAAATCAGTTAAGGGAAACACATGCTTTTAGTAACTAATGTGGTAACATGAATGTTAATAAATGCAAGTTTTTTAGAGGGTCAATATTAGTATTTTGATCCAAAAAGATTACATATAAGATATACATTTTCACTCACATTCATAGATTTGGATTTATTCTTCAACCAAGACTAAATTCCTGAATCATACAATGCTGGGAAAACAACATGAAATAGAGTCAACTATAGGACAGGTTGAACCAACCACATAGTGTAGAGATGGTTTGCAATAGGCAGCAAACAACAGAGATCAAGCAATCTCTATTTAAATGTCTGCAATGAGACATTTAAGAGTGGTACATATTCACAAAGCTGTAGATGTATTTTCTGTGATTAACAAATATTCTGAGCTGGGTGCAGTGGTGCATACCTGTAATCTCAGTGACTCAGGGGCCTGAGACAGAAGGATCGTGAGTTCAAAGCTAGCCTCAGCCACTTAGTGAGATCCTAAGCAACTTAGCAATGCCCTGTCTCAAAATAAAATATAAAAAGGGCTGGGGATGTGGCTCAGTGGTTAAGTACCCATGGATTCAATCCCCAGTACACCCCGCCCCTTAAAAACAAAAGTATTTAGTACCAGAGACACATAATGAATTTCATATTACTACTCTTAAAGGTTTTATTAGGGACTTATCTCGCAGACCGCAGCGGGGGGCGGACTCTGGGTCTTTCTTCCCTTCTGATTTTCCCTTCCCCCCCTTTTCTCCCTTTCCGGGTTTTGTTTCCCCTACTTTTCTTTCCCTCTCCCCCCTTCTTTCCTAAGTCCCTTTCCCTTTCCCCGCCCCGTTTTCCCCACTCCCCCGCCCGGGCCGGGGAAACCCCCTCCGAGAAGAGCCCGCCCCCAGAAGCGGCCGAGCAGCGGAGCCGCAGCCAGCAGCGGGCCAGGCTGCGGGCGGAGAGGGCTCCCTAGAGGCCACCCACCACTTTTCCAAAGTGTCTCTCCAAGTTGCATTTTGTAAATACCGTTCTTAATATTTCACCCTGAATGGATGAGGCAGCACATATCAGCTAGTGACCAGACTTGTTTCTTATATGTGATGCCATTCCAGCTCTGGACTCATGGAGGCTGAACATTTATTCAGGGTAGCAATATGCAGTTTGATACTCTCTCAAGATGTTGGGCAGTGGCAGTAAGCTCCAGCTCCAAGTCAGCCATGAGACCATGAGGGGTAAACAACCAATATTCTACAGTGTACTGATGAGCAACAGGAGTCCACAGAGGCAACTGTGTTCTGTTGAAGAACATGTCTGACAGTAACACTAGTCAAGAGACCCTGGAAATAATGAAAGAATCAGAAAAAAAAAAAACGGTGGAGGAATCTGTAAGCAAAAACAAGTTTATATCTAAGACTCCAAGTAAGGAAGAAATTGAGAAAGAGGGTGAAGATACCAGTTTGCGTCAGGAGACACAGAGGAGGACATCCAACCATGGTCATGCCAGGGAACGAACCAAGTCTAATTCCAAGCTGAAGCTGGTACGTAGACTGGCAGTATGTGAGGAGTCCTCCACTCCATTTGCTGATGGGCCACTAGAAACCCAGGATATAATTCAGTTGCATATCAGCTGCCCTCTGACAAGGAGGAAGAAAAGTCCACAAAGGATGTCTCTGAAAAGGAAGACAAGAACAAAAGCAAAGAAAAGGTCCCAAGAAAGATGCTCTCTAGAGACTCCAGCCAAGAATACACAGACTCCACTGGAATAGACCTACATGAATTTCTTGTAAATACACTGAAAAAGAACCCAAGGGACAGAATGATGCTGCTAAAATTAGAACAGGAGAGTCTGGAATTTATTAATGACAACAATAACCAGTTCAAGAAGTTCCCTCAGATGACCTCATACCACCGGATGCTATTACACCGGGTAGCTGCCTATTTTGGGATGGACCATAATGTTGATCCAACTGGGAAAGCTGACATCATCAACAAAACCAGCAACACAAGAATCCCTGAACAGAGGTTCTCAGAACATATAAAGGATGAGAAGAATGTAGAATTTCAACAGATATTCATTCTCAAGAGAGATGATGCCAGTAAGGACCGAGATGATAACCAGATCAGAGTTCCATTGCAGGATGGAAGGAGGAGCAAGTCAACAGAAGAGAGAGAGGAATATCAAAGGGCCTGAGAGAGAATATTTGCCAGAGAGACTGGCCAGAACGGATATCTAAATGACATTAGGGGGAATCGAGAAGGACTGAGTCGCACTTCAAGCAGCTGCCAGAGCAGCACAGACAGCGAACTCAAATCCCTGGAGCCAGGGCCATGGAGCAGCACGGACTTAGATGACTCTGTCCGGAGCATCCGACCTCCTGTCATCAAAGCCAGCAGCTTCAGTGGAATATCTATCCTCACCAGAGGTGACAGCATCAGCAGTAGTAAAGGTGGCGGTGCAGGAAGGATCTCCAGGCCAGGTGTGGCACTAGGTGCCCCAGAAGTGTGCAACCAGGTCACCTCACCTCAATCTGTCCAGGGACTTCTCCCTTGTACTGTCCAGCAGCAGCAGCAGCAACTTCCTGCTCTTCCTCCCACACCTCAGCAACAGCCACCCTTGAATAATCACATGATCTCACAGGCAGATGACCTCAGCAACCCCTTTGGACAAATGAGCCTTAGCCGCCAAGGTTCTACTGAAGCAGCTGACCCATCCTCAGCTCTATTCCAGTCCCCACTTATCTCCCAGCACCCTCAGCAGACTAGCTTCATCATGGCTTCCACAGGACAGCCCCTTCCTACTTCCAACTATTCCACTTCTAGCCACGCACCACCTACTCAGCAAGTCCTGCCACCCCAGGGCTACATGCAGCGTCAACAGATCCAGGTTTCTTACTATCCCCCTGGACAGTATCCTAATTCCAACCAGCAATATCGACCTCTCTCACACCCGGTGGCCTACGGCCCCCAACGTGGTCAACAGCTGCCTCAGCCATCACAGCAGCCTGGTTTACAGCCCATGATGCCTAACCAGCAGCAGGCAGCTTACCAAGGCATGATTGGGGTCCAGCAACCCCAGAACCAGGGCCTGCTCAGCAACCAGAGAAGCAGCATTGGGGGCCAGATGCAAGGCCTGGTGGTTCAGTACACCCCACTGCCTTCTTACCAAGTCCCAGTAGCTAATGACTCACAAAATGTGGTCCAGCCACCTTTCCAGCAACCCATGCTGGTCCCTGCAAGCCAGTCTATACAAGGAGGCCTCCCTGCAGGGGGTGTACCAGCATGATTCCACCAGCTCAGCAGAACGGTACAAGCCCTTCTGTGGGGCTTCTGCAACCCCCTGGCTCTGAACAGTACCAGATGCCTCAGTCTCCCTCTCCCTGCAGTCCACCACAGATGCCACAGCAGTACTCAGGAGTGTCACCTTCGGAACCAGGGGTGGTGGTCATGCAGCTGAATGTCCCTAATGGACCCCATACTCATCCATGGTCCCATGGAATCACTGTAAATATTACAGCATGGACCAGCGAGGTCAGAAGCCTGGAGACATGTACAATCCTGACACTAGCCCCCAGGCCAACACACAAATGAGCAGCAGCCCTGTTACATCTCCTACCCAGTCTCTAGCACCCTCTCCTGTCACCAGCCTCAGCAATGTCTGCACAGGACTCAGTCCCCCTGCCTGTCCTCACACAGTTCCCCCGGCCCGGGGGTCCAGCACAGGGTGATGGGCGCTACTCCCTCTTGGGCCAACCATTGCAGTACAATCTGTCCATCTGCCCTCCCTTGCTCCACAGCCAGTCGACTTACACAGTACACCAGGGACACAGCGGATTGAAGCATGGAAACGGGGGCAAGAGACAAGCACTCAAATCTGCCTCCACTGACCTGGGCACAGCAGACATTGTCCTGGGGCGGGTGCTGGAGGTGACAGATCTCCTTGAGGGCATCACTCGTACTGAGGCGGACAAACTCTTCACTCAGCTTGCCATGTCTGGTGCCAAGATTCAGTGGCTCAAGGATACTCAGGGGCTGCCTGGTGGGGGTTGAGGGGACAATAGCGGGACTGCCGAGAATGGGCGCCACTCAGACCTCGCTGCCTTGTACACCATGGTGGCTGTGTTCCCCAGCCCCCTGGCTGCCCAGAATGCCTCCCTTCGCCTGAACAACTCCGTGAGTCGCTTCAAACTTCGAGTGGCCAAAAAGAACTATGACTTGAGGATCCTGCAGCGAGCCAGCTCCCAATAAAATGGAGGAGGGGAAGGGACAGTCACAGGAGGCGCTGGGGACAGAGTGGAGGGGACCCAGGTGGAACAGAGGTGGAAATAAGGAGACAGATGCCAAACAGTGGCCTAAGACATTAGGGATGAAGAGAGAAGCAGACTAACATTGGCGTTGGACCCCTTGCCACTCCCCTCCCATGGGTCCCCTCTTTTTCCTTGATTGGACCCCCTCTGCTTCCTTCTCCTTCCCATCCTCTTCTATCATTTTTTTAACCTCTTCTTCCACCATGAAATTAATTTCTTTCACATTTTTTGGTCAGGTAGAATTGGGAGGCTCCCACATTCCCCTCTTCTGTTTACTTCCCATCCCATGTTCCCTTTCGGGTTTTGGTCTTTATGAGTATATTTATATGGACAGAATTAAGAAAAACAAAACTGATTTCCCCATTCTCTCACTTCCCCCATCTTGTCTCCCCAAGCCCCACAAGTTAAAACTTGGGACTCCCCCCACCCCCAGAACACTTGTATATTGTTTGAAGTTTGTGCCATAGTAACAGACACAGTATTTAATTGCACATACAGATGTTTGCAGGGTATATTCACTGTAAATTTTATTTAATCTGGTTTTTTGTTTGGGAAATTACTTGGGGGGAGGTTGATTTTATTTTTAAATATAAAAAAAAAAAAGTCTGTCACTGAATATCAGTCACTGTTTTTCTGTTGCCACCCTGCGCCCTGGTTTGCCGGGGGTGGGGGGCTAAAGGCCCTGGGTAGGTACAGCCTCCACAGTTTGTACTGGGTGGAAAGTGGGTTGTTGGGTTGGGATGGCTTTTCCCAGCATGTGCACATCTTCCTAACACTACTCCTTCCATCCCATCCTCTCCCTGTACTCAATTCTGATAGAAGGCTGTGTCTCATCAGTGCCTTGGTTTGGGGCTCTTGCAACTCTGCTACAAACTGTGACTCATCAAGCACATTGCTTCTCTACTCTGGACCTGTGTCTCCAGAGTTCCCTTCCAGCCTGTTCATTCTTCTTACATCCATTTAGACGCCTTGCAGCTGATCTGGGGAGGGGTGAGTGAAGTCCAGAATTGTGTTGAGATGCTGGCCTTATTGCTATCCAACTAATCTGAAAACCTTTCAGGGATGGAGAATCTGGGCCTTTAGTCCTAAAGCCCAGAGGGTTGTACTTGGCAGAAACAGAAGTAGATGTTTCTTACAATAAAAGCTACATCAACTGAAAAAAAAAAAAAAGGTTTTATTAGAAATAAATACTATAATTTATTGCTAATCTTTGTTCTTATACGCAGACACAAACATACATATATCTACATACATACATACATATATACATACAAATATATTGGACCAAGGTCAGCTTTAAAACAACAGTAAAGAATATATGGGGGCTGGAGTGGTGACTTGGTGGTTAAGGCGCTTGCCCAGCATGCGCAAGTACTTAAGTTCAAACCCCAGCACCCACGTACACAACGCTGTCTCGGAGCAATGAAAGTCACATGAAAAACTAAATAAAAATTGTTTCTCTCTCTCTTATAAAAAAAAAAAAAGAAATTTCCTCAAAAAAAAAAAGAACATATGATTAATTGCACAAGTAGAAAATGCATTGTGAATTTAAGTTTTTAATCACATAAGCTATTGAGCATTAAGTTTCATGTTAAAAAATAAAGCAGGTAAAGCAAAAATTTTATTGAACTTAAACATACAATAGAAAAACTAGTAAATATACATCATACACAAATCCATTACCAGACCACAGATACAAAAATTCACGTGTAATAAATATTCATATTTCAAAAATTTAAATAAGCTGTTAATATTACCAAAACTTTAAGAAGTAAACTAACACAAAAAATCACAGGAAATGGTAATAATCTGCAAAAACAAGATTATTTCTATTACATTCTCAATGCAAATTTTATCTCCACTTATACTGATTTTATAACAGAAAATGCTAAAAATTCAATTTCAGAGCAAATTCTTACTTTCTTATTATGTTAAAGTATTACCATTTCAAAGATGTAACTTTGTTTCCTAGAAGAACTATGTTTAATACTAGCAGCCCTCCTTATCAGTAGAAAACAATAAATCTTTTCTTTGGTCAGAACGCTCAAAATTTAAAACTTTACATCAGGCTCCTTCATTCAGTGTCTTCGTTTCCTCTTGGGTATAGTGAAATCTAAAGACATAAAGTTAAGAAGTTAGTTCTAAAGAAAAAAAACTGACACTTAAGTGATAATTAAAAATATACTTTTAAACTATATAAACATTTAACTGGTTATAATACAAGAATGCCCTCACAGCAAAGATGCAAAAAATCTTAAATCTGACGTTGCACATGAATTTTCTTCTTCAAAATGATAACTTACTATCATCATCAAGACAGTAAAATCTCAATCTCATTGAGATGCCAATCTGTTGAGATAATGGATTTTAGTTACCCTAAATCCAACTTAATAATCAGTAGCTTACTTTGAAGTTTTTCCATAGAGGTATGCCCTCCCTCTAATTAGCATTATATTATTAGACTTCAATCACATTTCAATTAAACCTGAAAATGTAACCCAAAACACTAGTACCGTATATCTTTCTGGCTACCACAGCAGGTGCCACAACCAACAGCTAAAGAAGTACCAACTTTAAGAGAAGAAACAAAAACATGAAAATTAGGAAAGACTGCATATTTCATCAAGGAAAAACACAAAAGCAATGGTGGGAAAAGAAAAACAAAACATTAGAAGGAAAAGAAAACAGATTCCTAGAAAGGAATGGCAGTGAGGATGAAGAATACTGCAAGCCAGGGGATCTCTGTTCAGATGACAGCAGATCAGAGATCTGGCAGACTTTTCCTTAACAAGATGAAACTGATAGATCCTTGCAGGTATCTGTATTCATTCATTTATTGTGTTATCATTCACTTTCAAGTATTATATTAATACTTGTTTAATACTGAAATTCTCCAAGAAGTCAGAGAGAAGGGTCACAAGGACACACAGCCAACTGTCATGTTTTTCAAGGATTGTAAACCTTGATGCTGCTCTATGAGAATGTTTCCTTTACTAATTTGATGAAGTTTCATCTGTACCTGTGTCACTAAAACTTTCAGTTTCCTCTTCTTCTTCTGTAATCACAGGCATACTCAGACTTAAAGACTTTTCTTCCTTATGTACATTCTGCACATTACCTGTAAACATTTAGAAATATTTGGGGAAATGATTTTGTATGAAAACAAAGAATATTAATCTATAAGAAAACTTTACACAAATGTCATTCCACCAACATATGACCTCACCCCCTTCAAGAATACATATGGACAATCTGCTGAATCTTACTCAAAATGATGGGTTGTGAAAGGGTGCTTTTAGACAAAATTAACAAATACATACACACTTTCAAGAGTTAAAAATATTAACTCTTCATACTCTAAATCATAATGTCTCATCATTGCCTTTTTAAAGGAAGACTCATGTTATAAAAATATTCACTGAGGTACAACAAAAAATAAGTGTGCCTGTTAAAGGTCTGATATTCAAAGTCAAGTTTAAATGGCTTATGTATGAAGAACTTTATACCTGTTAGTATATAACAATAAAATGCCTATGTTTTATCCCCCCAAAAAAAAGTCTGAATTAAAGACTGAAATTATAATGGTAAGCAGAAATAATGCATCCTAGGATACATATCTTTTTAAAAAATGTACAACTATATTTGTATCCATGCTTTAAGAATAGTCTCCAATTCTTCTATGAAAGAAAATAAGAAACAAAATTAGCCAAACACAGATACCTCACTTGATCTTCATCACAAATAACAAGGAGTGTATCTGCAGACATGTCTGTACACATCATGGAATAATGTTGGTTATGTCAATTTTATCATAATCACAAATTAATTTTAAAGTTGAACAGCTTTTTGTTTTTAAGTTTTATAGGGTAAATGTGTGTGTGTGTGTGTGTGTGTTGGGGACTGAACTCAGGGTCTTGTGCACGCTAAGCATGCATTATACCACTGAGCGACTGTCCCAGCGAGCCTTATTTTTGAATACACATGCATTTTCTTTTTCCAACACATATGCTCTACAAGATATATTTCTCTAGTTCTCACTGACTTTCCATTTTTAAAAAACACTACAGATTTTCTACATAAGCTTTCTGTTGTTTGAAGGAATACCCTAATTAATCAAATAGCACACGAAGTAATCCCCATACACATTTTATTCCTTATGCCAGTTGTTTTCTGCAATATTTGGTCCACTTTGTATGTTGTTTATTAACTCGTTTCATCACAGTCTGCACGCTCCCACTAGAATGTAAGTACCACAGGAGAGACTGTTTTGCTACACGATGTACTGATGTATGCCCAACATTTTGGCATATGAAAGTACCAGGCATAGCAGGGCCTCAATAAACATTTACTGAATGAGTAAACATGGATTCAACAGATTTTATAGAGAACATATGCTAATATCTATTATTCCAGGAGGCAAGAAATTAAAAATGAGCTTGTTTTACAGTCTGATACATATATGCTATTAATGGGATACATATTTTATGGAACAGAGACTGCTCTAAGGCATAATTGAGTAACCTGTAATGATATGCTTCCTTTTTTGTTTTTTTTTGGTGGGGGGAGGGGTACTGGGAATTGAACCCAGAGGCACTCTACCACTGAGCTATATATCCCTTTGAGTCTGGGTCTCACTAAATTAGTTGCTTAGGGCCTAAGCTGCTGAAGCTGGCCTTTTGATCCTCCTACATCACCCTCCCAAGTGGCTGGGATACAGGTGTACACCACCACACCCGGCTGCTATGATTCCATTTTAAATATGATTCAAATTTAATGAAATATCAATTTTTTACTAAATCATTAAGATAGGATTTATCCTTTCATTGTAACTACTCAGTACTATGTAAAATGCTTTTATTTGATCTTTAAGGTAAAAGATAAATTTTTAGGAAACCTCTTTCCATAACTTATGTCTTTTTTTAAACTTTGAATCCATGAATTTTTTCAGTTGTTCACAAAACAATAATTAGTACCACCTATCCAAAATTACTAATATATTCTTCACATTCTTTTAGCCATGTCCATCTTTATCATTGATGATTATTAGAAATCCATGTTAACCTAAAAGAATCTATCCAACAATGTCAAGGGAAGGATTTCTGAATTTAAAATAACTGCTGAGGGGCTAAAGTAGCGGCTCAGCAGTTGGAGAGCTTGCCTGGCATGTGTGAGGACCCAGGTTCGAACCCCAGCACCACATACCCAACTAAGTGCCAGAGAAACGAAGACCAGATGAAAAAATACATAAAGCTGATTGTCTCTCATTCTCTCCCTCTCTTAAAAAGAAAAAAGAAAAGACAGTTGAAAGTAAAACTTCACCTTGTCAATGGAGGATTAACTAGGTTTTAGAGATCTATTTCTACATTAAATGAATCAGTGTTCTCTAAAAACTCTTAATAACAAATACAATGTTTCACCCACCTTGATTGCAGCCAGGAACCAAGAAGTGAGCACACAAAATTTCAGGACATTTACCTCAAAATCCACTTTTTAAATAAAGCTTATAAACTTTACTCACAGGGGTTCCTCAGACCTTTATCGAGAAATTCATTATATTTGCTGTACATAAAACTGAAATGAATGGCTAGCCAGTTTCCTAGGCAATTACAAGTGTAGAGGCAGCAAAACTTTTGCTACATGGCTGCACACTCAGAAGAGAAATACTTCTTGATAGGATCACTGTATTCTAAAACCCCAAAGAATAACAGGTTCATGATAATAACCATGAATCATCAGGAGAAAATTAAATTTTATTCACAATAGAGTACTCTAGAAATAACATAATATGCATTTTAATATGTTCCTACATAAAAAAATCATAAAAGAACACTAGAAACAAGAGACATAAAAAGAAAGCTATATATATATATGTGTGTGTGTATATATATATATATATATATTTTTTTTTTTTTTTTTTAGAGAGAGGGACAGTGAGAGAGAAAGAGAGAACCAAATTTTTATTTAGTTTTTCTGACACTTTGTTGTGTACATGGTGTTGGAGTTTGAATCTGTGTCCTTGTGCATGCCAGGCAAGCACCGCAACCACTGAGTCACCGCTCCAGCCCCAAAAGCAATATATTTTAGAAAGGTATCAACCAAAATAACTTAACATTTTTCTAAGTAATTTCTGACCTTTAAATCATTAACCAAATGGCTACTAGATATGCAACTAGAATACAACTAAGAATGAACTTAATTTAAGTCCATATCTAATCAGAATTGTAGGTCCATATTTTTCAATTACCTGAGTTAATGACTCAGGTCTGGATTCAGATAGACTCACACAAGTCTTTGTTTTGCTATTTATTAGCTAGGTACCCGGGACCTGTAAGAAAATGTTGGCAGATGGCAAGTATTACACAAATCACGACTGCCATCATCTTCACCATCGATCACCACTATTATTGATGTCCTTCAAACAAGGTGCATGCTACATTCCAGGAATGATAGAGAACTACAAATGAAACTTAAATACTACAACTAAATTCAAGTAATAAAGGAGGCACCTATTTATGTGCCACACAACTATTACAGGAATTTAATCTGGAAAGGCAGACTGGGGCATATTCTCTCCCAAATGAAATCCTCATTGTACCTTCCATATATCTCCAACATTAAAGAAACCAACATTCTCCCAAATGCTTAAGCATTCATCATTCTTGTCTCATCTCCCTCCATCAGCCTTCATGTTAGCCTCTCCTCAAATTCTTACAACGACCTGCCTAGATAGTCATTACTCCTAAACCTGAATTACTGCACCAGCCTTCTACATATTCCTACTTTCGGTCTGTTGTCTCCTACCTACCTACTATTCCCAGACTGATCTTACTCAAAGAAAACTCCTGTCATGCCACTTTCTTTTAAAAGTTTCATATGATACCCCTCCAGCTACCAAAAAAATTTAAACTTCTTGATTTCACATTTAAGGCCAGGCCAAAATCCAATATGATACATTTTTCTAGCATTAACAACAGTGAATCCATCCTTTATACTTCAACAAAAATGAACCTCTCACTCTACATGCCCCAGCTACTTTTTTTCACACTGATCCATCCCTCTGCACGTCTTAATCTATCGACTTTCTTTAGCTTTTTAGTAACTGCATAGTATTTCTATATAGGAACTGACAATACTTTTATCTACCCAATTTTTTAATGTTATACATTTGAGCTGTTGACAGTCTTTGTCATTTCAAACAATCCTGTAATGAATGTCTTTGTGCATTTGTCATTTGAGGAGAATGAATTCCCAGAAATTGAATTGCTAACTTAAATGGCAGGCACAATGACAGATGATTGAAAACTGCTCTCTCAAAAGTATGTGCCAATTTATTCTCCCACTTAAATTCAGAGATTTTTATGTCCTCACACTTTCATTATAAATGGGTATTCAGTTATCTTTAATCTTTGCTGACCTAATAAATGATATCAAAATCATTATTTTATTTACACTTAATTATTAACAAATTTAAATATCACTCTGTTTAGTCAGTTTTATATCACTATGACAAAATACCCAACAAAATAAAGGAGGGAAAGTTTATTTTGGCTAACAGCTCCAGAGGTTTAGTTCATGGTCAGCCAAGTCCAGCTCTGGGCCCAAGGTGAAGCAGCACATCATGGTAGAAGAGTAAAGTAGAGGAGCACTGCTCCATTAATGGCAGCCAGAAAATAGAGGAAAGGTGGCAAGGAGCCACAGGAAGATGAACTCTTCCAGGACAAACCTCCAGTGACCCATCTCCTCTAGCTATGCCCCACCTATGTACAGTTACCACCCAGGTAGTCCATTCAAACTATGATGGACCAACCAACTACATTACAGCTCACGTAATGTAATCATTTTTCTTCTGAATATTCCTGCACCAACACAGGAGCATTTGGGGAACACCTCATATCCAACTCATAACACTTTTCATATATGCATTTATTTCATTTTGTTTGTGAATTGCTGTTTCACTTCCTAAGCCCATTTTTCTACTGGGTCTTATTCAATCTGTAAGAGCTCTTCTAAAATTAGAAACTTTAAATTGCCATACATGCTGCAAATACTTTTATAAGACTTTTTATTTTCATGGAATATAAAGCTCTTCATTTTGAAAAAGCTCTGAAATCAAAAATAGATTTTCTACTGGGTGTGATTATCCATACCTGTAATCCCAGCTACTTGTGAAGCTCAGGCAGAAGGATCACAAGTTCAAGGCCAGAGCCTACCTCAAAATAAAATAAAAAGGGCTGGGAGGTAGTTCAGTGGTAGAGCACTTGCCTAGCATCAGAGAGGTCCAGGATTTAAAAAAAAAAAAAAATGCCACTCCAAAGAAAAACTATAAAGCACTTAGACCTTTTTTGGGTAATTACCTCTCCTTTTCTTCAGTATAAAATTCAATACCATAAGAGCTACAAAGCATGCTAGCTGGAATACTTAAGCAATGATCGAAGATCTGAATTCAGATTATATTTAATTATACTTTCATCCTTTCTCATGGGTTAAATTCTCCCTGACACCCTAGTTAAATTCAATAACACATTTCAGATGTGCTACAGAGACTGTACGTATGCTAATTTCAGAGTTTATCAAACAATGTTTTGAGTAACTACAATAAGTAATAAAATATGGTTGGCTGGTAAAGGAAGTGAGATTTTATAAATTATACCTGACAAACATTAAATATGAAAGGAACTCTCATTTGAATTTCTTCCCCATCATGCACTTGTTCCTTAGCAACAGAAATAAGTTTTTCAGATCTTTAAGAAACAATTTGATCAGCTCACATCCGTGCTGCACTTGTACCAAGGTTGATGAATAATAAAAAGTGCTTGTGCAGGTTTCTAAACCTAAGCATCTGATTTTAGGAAAAAAGTTAAAGCACAAGAAATTCATTTTTTAAATATAATCAAATAAAAATTTTTTCTTTGTCTCTGAGTTTCTTTTGTTAGTTGGTCAGGTTTATTAAAGTATCAACATAAAATAAAATTCATAATTTTTAATGCACAGATATAGGAGTTTGGATAACACTACATTTGCAAACATTATGCCAATCAGAATACAGAACATTTCCATCTTGCCCAAAATTTCCCTTGCGTCCTCTGCAATCAATATTTTCCCCGAGACCCTAGCAACCACTGATCTACTTTCTGTCCTTATAGATTTGCTTTTCCAGATTGTCATATAAATGGAATTGTAGAATATGTACTCTTTTGTGACTGGCTTCTTTCACTTAACAAACGTACATGAGATTCATCCATGTTGTTAGAAGTATCAGTAGTCCCTGTGCTGCTGAGTAGTATTCCATTGTATGAATGGATACACCACAGCTGATTCAACCCCCAGCAGAAGGGTATTTAGGCTGCTTGCAGTTTTTGCAATTATGAATAAAGCCAATATAAACGTTTATGTACAAATTTTTGTGCAAACATAAATATTCATTCCAATGGGGTAAATACCAAAGACTAGGTAAGCACATAGTTAACTTTATTAAAAATTGGCAGTTTTCCAAAGTGATTTCCACCAAAAATGTATGAAGGTTCCACTTGTTCAGAATCTTTACCAGTTGGGAGTTGAACCCAGGGTCTCAAACATGATTGGCAAGTTCTCTGCCACTGAGCTATTATATATTATATATTATATTCCCAACCCTTTTATTTTTTTTTGAGACAGGATCCTGCTAAGTTGCCCAGGCTGGCCTCAAACTTGCAATCCTCCTGTTTCTACCTCCCCAGTAGCTGGGATTACAGGAATGCACCACCATACCCCACCTATGCCTTGTGTTTTTTGTGTCATATATTAAAAAAAAAAAATCTTTGTCTAATCTGAGAACACAAACATTTTTCTCCTACTGTTACAGGGACAGGTGAGGCAGACACTTGAGGAATTCCAGGAAGCAGTTTCATTTAAAGCTGCCCAGTTTAGTTCAGGGAGCATAGGTGTCTCAAATCCTGGACCCCAATTTTGAAAATTCTTACAGTTTTATACTCAGTTGGAGATTACATAACATTTAATTAATATTTTTTCTTTTTTTTTTCTTTTTTTTTTTAAGAGAGAGGGACAGTGAGAGAGACAGAGAAAGAGAGAAACAACTTTATTGAGTTTTTTCACATGGCCTTTGTTGCTGCAACACTTAGTTGTGTACCTGGTGCTGGGGTTTGAACCTGCGTCCTCATGCTTGCCAGGCAAGTGCCGAAACCGCTCAGCCACCACTCCAGCCCTAATTAATATTTTTTCATTTTGACAATTAAGATAGCAGTTTCACAAGTTTTTACAGAAATAGCACCTTCTGCACAGGGTTTTCTCTGAGGGGTAAAGGTTCATCCCATAACTCTTGCTAAGTTAGATAAGCATAGCTCAGAGTTTCACTGTCCCAGAGAAAGTTACAAACCATAACCAACCTCTGTGTAAGCTAATTTCTGTGCAGCTCATGCAGATACCTTGGCAAAGATTTTACCACAGAGGTCAGTTGAGCCAGTTTAAAATTACATTGTCACCATAATTAGGGGCAGGGTCCTGAAACCCCTTCCTCAGCCTCCTTCACTACATTTTCTTCCACCAGCTATGTAATTTTAGGTTTTACGTATAGGACTATGATTCATTTTGAATTATTTTTCATAGACAAGATATGAGTCAAGGACGTTTTTTGGATATGGGTATAAAATTACATCAGCACCATTTATTGAAGACTGCTGCTCCTCCACTGAATTGCTTTTGTACCTTTGTCAAAAACAAAATTAACTCTCTCTATATATTTACTTGTATATATATATATATATATATATATATGTAAAAAATATATATATAAATAACTTTCTACATCTCTGTTCTGTCTACTGACTGTGTATATATTCTCTTCACAGGTAGTATATACTATCTTAATTTCTGAAGACATATGGTTATTTTTAAAACTATTTTGACTGCTCTAGCTCCTCTTCATCTCCACATATACTTAAAAGTCAGCTTTTTAATTAATACAAAATAACTGTTGGAATTTTTCATTGGTATTTCACTGACTCTATGGAAAAATCTGGGATTAGTAGACATCTTGATATTGGCTCTGGCAATTCATAAAGACCATACATGTCCCTATTTATTTAGGGCTTCTTTGATTTCTTTCATCAATATTAATTTTCAGGAAACAGATTCTACACATATTTTGTCACCTATATACCTAAGTAATTTGTGTTTTAGATGTTACTACACATTTTAAAAAAATTTTCAAGTTTTAATGATTGATTATTAGTATAGAGAAATACTGATCCTATACCTAAATTCAATTATTCAGTAACATACAGCTTACTAGCAGAACACTTGCTTCACATGCACAAGGCCCTGGGTTCAAGCCCTAGCACTGAAAAAAACAAAACAAAACAAAACAAAACAAAAAACCTACTTCATTCATTAATTATTGGTTCTGGTAGCTATTTTGTAGATTTTTGTAGATTTAGGGTTTTCTACGGAAAATTTTATTTGAAAATAGGCATATTATTTCTTCATTTCCAATCTGAATGACCACTATTTCTTTTTCTTACCTTACTACACTGATTAGGACTTCCAGTACAACGAATGCTTAATAGGAACAATAAAAGTGGGCATCCTTGCTTATTCCATTTTGGTGGAAAATATTCTTTTACCATTAAGTATGATGCTAGCTATCATTTTCCACAGAATTCCTTTACTAGACTGAGTAAGTTTTTTTCTGGTCCTAATTTGCTTAGGGACTAGAATGAATATGTGCTGGATTTTATCAAATATTTTGTCTACATTTCTTGAGATGATTATATTGTTATTCTCTTTTATTTGACTAGTATGATGATTACATTGGTTTATGTAAAACCAACCTTATCCTCCTGGGATAAATCCTAGTTGCTCATGATATCATTGCCCTTTTAATATATTATTGGATTCAACTTGCTAATATTTTGTGAGGATTTTTTACATGTATGCTCATAAGGGAAACTGATTTATCTTTAGTTTTCTTATAATGTTAATAAGCTGGGAAATGTTCCTTCTTATATTTTCTGAAAGAATCTGTATAGTTCTGCTATATTTTCCTTTCATAAACACTTGCTTAAATGCCCAGTAAAGCCATGTAGTAGTTTAATTTCTTTAGTAGACGTAGGACTATTCAGATTTTTTTATTTCTTCTTATGTCAATTGTGGAAACTTTTTTCCATTTTATTTAGCTATCTCACTTACTGTAATAAAATTATTCATAATTTTTCCCTATTAACCTTTTCATCTCTGTAAGGTTTGTAGTAACATCCCTTATCTTACTAAAATTTTTTTGTTCCTTTTTGTTTCTTTCCCCTAGCAAATTCTCTCTGGAAATTTTTATTTTTTAGGTATAAAATCAGTCATTCACAAATCATAGAAAATTTATAGCTTCTCTGATTCCATATCTCATTTGAGTCTCCTGTATAATTTCACTGACTAGCTCTTTAAAAACAACTGCAAAAAAAAAAAAAAGCAATTGAAAATAGAACTAATACTAGAAAGTATTACTAGTAAAAATGAAGTGGTTTGTGGTCTCACACACATATGTGAGATGCATACACAAACATACACTTTAAAAATTAAATAGCTTTCTATTTCTTTCATCTAGAATAGGAGTTGATGAACTGTGACCTCCAACCCATGGACTGCATGTGAACAGTTTTGTGGGAACACATCCACACTTGTTTGTTTCTGCATTGTCCACAGCTATTTTACATCACAATGGCAGTTCAGTACTAGTACAGAGTGTAAGGCTCATAAAGACCAAAACATTTACTATCTGGCCAGATACAGTGCCACCTGCTGATCTAGAGAATTATTTTTTTTTTAAATCAAAAGTGGATGGGAGGGATACGGGTGGGAAATTGGGGGGGGGAGCACTCCTGGGGGTAAATCTAGTATCCAGAAACTAAACACATTTTAATATTATTTTGTTAAAAATTTTTATGGTTGTTCAAAAATTTTAAAAAATTTAAAAAAAAAGAATGCTTTAATACTGTCCCCCCCCAGAAAAAGTGGATGCTGAGGGCTGGAGTGGTGGCTCAGTGGTTACGATGCTTGCCTGACATGTGCGAGGACATGGGTTTGAATCCTAGCACCATGTACACAACAAAGTGTTGGAGCAATGAAAGCCACATGAAAAATTAAATAAAATTCTCTTTCTCTTCTGTCTCTCTTGGTCTTAAAAAAAAAACAAAAAAAAAAAACAGTGGATGCTGGATATGCTATATATTATCAAATGCTCCCCTTCAGTAACTACTAAAATTAATTCACATTTCCCTTTTAAACTATTTATATGATAAAGTATATTAGTAGATTCCCATCGATTACATGATGTTTGACACATCCTGGGAAAAATGCACTCTGCCAAGGTTTTTTGTACCTCAGATCCCTTTTGATACACAATTTAATAAGTGAATTTGGTCTATAAATTCTCCTATATATTTTCCGGCTTTGTAAAAAGTTGAAATTTTTCCTTTAAGAAATTTTTAGTCACCCTTAACAAATAATGTATATCCTCCTTTGAATTCTCAGCACACTTCAAGTAACTATTATAGCACTTAACCATATCTGAAACACACTATTGGTATTTAAACTTTAATTCTCTCTCCACTGCCTCAATGGAGGAAGAAAACAAAAAACACATTAAAAATCTGCATATATTATCTTCACATATTCCTGGGGTAGCTAGGAATATGTTTGAAATTTGCATTAAATTATTTACATACTCGTTAATATTTCTAATGTACTTTCTTCCCTAGAAGCCTGTTAATCAAACTCCAGCTTTATGTATGATGAATTTTACTTGTGCATTTTTTTTTAAAAATCAACCTATTCAAATACATTGTCATTAATGGATACACACTATTTCAAAAAAAAGTAGGGACAGCTTAATTAATATAACTATAGGAAAATAGTTTATGAAATGAGTTATTTTTAGCTTATTCTACACACAAATTTGGTACACACCAAAAAAAAAAAAAACTAACAAAGCATGCACTGTATCATTCTTGATTCTAAAATTAACTAGCTATATCACTTTAGACAAGTTATTTAATCCATACGGCCCCAAATTTATCATCTATAAAAAATAAATATTAACCCCTCAGATCCTTTTAGCAACAAGATCCCAAGAATCTGAGAAAATTAACTTACTTTTAATATTAAGTCCCACAATGTTCTCAAACAAATCCAATCCTTTTAATCAAGAAACAAAGGTATGTGGAATTTGTAAATAAGACTCATTCTGCATTGGTAAGACTTAAAAGTTACCTTTGCTTCTGGAAGACATCTTCCTTCCTGCTGACTTCAATGCTCCTCTGGTTCTTTTTTTCTTAGTTGTTTCAGTTTGTACTTGACCAGATGCGGAATCCGAGTCAGAAGAGTCAAGTTTGACTTGACGATGCCGTCTTGACTTGGATGCCTTAAAAGTTAGAAATCCAATTAACCACAATGAATGACAAAAATGAATCCAACTGACAGACAATTTAGAAGAACAACCAACCAAAAAATAGAAAAAGGAAAGGGGCTGGAGCAGTGGCTCAGCGGTTACAGTGCTTGCCTGGCATGTACGAGGACAGGGGTTTGAACCCCAGCACCACATACACAACGAAGTGTTGGAGCAATGAAAGCCACATGAAAAACTAAAGAAAATTGATTCTCTTTCTCTCACTGTCCCTCTCTCTTAAAAAAAAAAAAAGTACTTTCTCACTGATTTGATTAATATGCTTACCGTAGCATGTACATAGTCATGCTATGTACAAAGGTACATAGTTACCTTTGTAACATAAAGTTTACTGCAGCTGTAATCATTTACTCACACTGGGTTAAAATGCCTCTGGCCCCCAGGACTAGGTTACCCACAGCCTTAGATGTCTAGGACACCAGGTCTCTGGGTTCTGTTCAAGACTGAAAGTAGCGCATGGTTTCACCCCAAGCTGACCCTTTGCCTGGGCTTCCACCATTTCTGCTCCTGTCTCTCCTGGAGTGGGGTGAAGTGAGCTTTGTATTACCTTCCTCCCTTCAAAGAAGAAACTCTCCCCCTATCTTCAGAGCTGAGGGGCACAGCCTGCCCTGATCTCTGGCCCTCAGCAGTATTCCCTTCCTCAAACCAGATCTGGATGGGTATTTATTTTACACAAGAGACATTTTCAAGTCAATTTCTTGAAAAATGACCCAAAAAAAAAGCAATTGTTATAATATCTGGACTGGTTAGGAAATAGAGATGGAGAGGCAAATACTGTGTGGCCGTGTGGCCCAAAGCTGGCCAAAATGAGCTTCTCATCCCCATGGCCACTGTGATTTATTTGTTGAGGGATGGACCTGCAAGCTGTATCATAACTAATGGAATTCTAATTTAAAACTACTTAACCATTAGAAAGGAAATATCCCCTCTTTCTTTTGATCTTAAAACTGGGAACATGCAATGCTGGAGCTGTCACAAACAGCACTTAAGAGACAGTGACAGCAACATACAAGATCAGAAATGGAGGCTGTCACAACAATGTCTGTGTCAGGGGCCAGCTAAGACCTTATAATTACATCAGTCAATGCAATCCTTTATTTGCTTAAGTGAAAAGTTTTTAGTTCATATTACACATGCATTACAGATATTAACAATTCTTAAAAAGCAATCAATTGTTTACCTCAAAACAGGGGGGAAAAAACCCCATAACCATGCAATGACACACACTTAATAACAATTTATAGGGAACACCATTTAATATTGTTTAATGATTTAAAAAATTATTTGACAATGTCTAAGCATCAATTAGCAACAAATTATATATATGAAAAGAGTTCTGGTTAAAAAGAATTAGAAATAATTTACTGGCCTTGGCACCTTCGTTCAATAATATTTTATACTCAATTTACTGGTATAGCAATGATTTAAAAGATTATTTGACAACGTCTAAGCATCAATTAGCAACAAATTATATATATGAAAAAATTATATATATGAAAAGAGTTCTGGTTAAAAAGAATCAGAAATAATTTATTGGCCTTGGCACCTTCATTCAATAATATTTCATACTCAATTTATTGGTAAAGCAAATAAATAATACCTAACTAATCTAGAATCCCATTTAATTTTTATTTCTTACTTTTGATTTCTACCATTAGAAACTCATAGGACTTTTCCATAAAATAAACACTCTTAGATTCATGAGAAAAATACATGGAATTAAACATATGTACCAATACACCCTTTTAAAACTGCACTAAAATAACAGTAAAAGAATAAAAATGCACAAACTCATAATAACAGACACAATAAGAAATAATACAATTGTTAACAGAACAAAATTTTAGAAGATGAAAAGCACAAAGTGAGCAGTAGCTGACTTAACAAAATGAAGAAGGCTAAAACCTACTCGCCTGCGCAAACTGATTCAAGTGGGTCAGAAATTGGAGCCATCAGAAATGTGACTTAAAAAATGGGTAGAGGGGCTGGAGCGGTGGCTCAGCGGTTTCGGCGCTTGCCTGGCAAGCACGAGGACCCGGGTTCAAACCCCAGCACCACGTACACAACTGAGTGTTGCAGCAACAAAGGCCATGTGAAAAAACTCAATAAAGTTGTTTCTCTCTTTGTCTCTCTCACTGTCCCTCTCCCTTTAAAAAAAAAAAAAAGAGGGGTAGATATCCTAAAAATCTACAAATCTACATAGGGAACAGCGTCCCATTGGCCAACCTCCTCCTATAGAAAACAGAGGATTTCTCTCGAGAAACTAATAAACCAGCGAGGCAGTAGACTTAAGGAAACTGTTAAAGCTAGGGAATGAGGCCTCTTCACAAAAATAAGGAGGGTGAAGGTGACCTGCGTGAGGAGTGGTGAGCTCTCAATGACTCTCTGCAGGCTCCTAAAACACTGCCAGTTGAGCTTATTTCCCAGCACCACCCTCGGACAAGGGAACAAAAGATTGTTCTCTTGTAAAAATGACAACATCCAAGAAAAAGATCCGTAGGGGTTAAAAATCTGTGTCTACTATTAACCACTCTTAAATAAAAACAGACATCTGAGGGTCTTTGATCTTTTGGGAAAAAGCCAGTAATATCAAAGACAGAGATCAAAATAAACAAAAAAGAAATTCAAAGGAAAGGAAACACCAAAAAACTGCAGTTAACATCCTTAAAAAGATATTGCATCCTAAGAGGGATTAAAAAAATGTTTATTTTTTAAAGAAAGAAGAGAATCGGAGTATAAGAAAAATTCTTAGTAATGAAATATATATCAGTAGAAAAAGAAATCAATATAATGGTTCAGAAGATAATACTAAAAAATGATAAAAAAGATGGAAAAAAGAAGAGAAAAATAAGAAAAGAAAAATTCAAGAAAAGAAAAAATGCAGTAAAAATATCAAAGAAATATTAAAAATTCCTTAGAATCAAAGATTATCAGATTGAAAGCACAGCCACCATGAATGCCAAGGTCAATGAATGCAAAAGAGCTATATACCAAGTTACAGCATCATGGAGCTTCCAAACTTAAGAGATAAAGAGAAAACCTCAAACCTTCCAGATCAGTAATACTAGAAGCTGGAAGATGATTTTTAAAAAAAATCATCAAAACTTAAATACCAGAAGAAACAGCAAAAAGAGAAAAAGCTGAAAATGGTTACCTGTCAAGAATCAATGATGGAGATAATGCAGCAGGGAACTGCTGGGCTATATAACTGATTGTTGGGTTATTATTTTGTTTTGTGTTTTTTTTCCTAGTTCAGCATGTTCTTACATATTAGAGGTTTTTGTTGCTACACATTCATATATGCATACATAATGACAAAGTAACTTGAACCGGATCCTTATCCAGCTTGTTGGGTTATTATTTGACTTTTAAGCTACATATATTATTTCAATGAAAAACCAAAATGTAAGTTTAAAAACATTCAATTTCAAATTACCTTATTAAGAAATAGCTTACCTGAACAACAACTGAAAAGGCTTTTGATTTTATTTTTGCTAATGATTCTGCCCTTTCACATCTCTGGAAAAAAAAAAAATAAGAAAAAAAGAAATTAAAACATAAACGTTAGGTGAAATTATGAATACCCAAGTATTTGCTATCAAAAGTAAGATTTGAGACAGAAAGTAGGCAAAAAGAAATTAACACTTACTACAGTGGCACACACTGAGTACAAACACATAAACACATTCAATATTCTCCAGCAGACACAGCAGATCCCATAATATCCTCCTCACAACTACTGTTCATTTCATTCACATCTCCAGGAGGAGCCTGGGTAATCTGGTGGAGCCCTTGACTGCCATCTACCTATGTCCAAAGATGGCTCCTTGGCTCATTTACTAAAATGCATGAAAACTCTGGAGACAAGAAACAGCAAATAGTAGCTTGGGTTCCATTCTAGTTGAAAGGTTGACCAGTGTGGGAACAAGAGGTAGACATTAAAAGCTTTACCCTGTCCCTCTCAGAATTGAGGGTACCTTCAACCATCAGCATTTCCTTTACTGCTAAAAACTGTTATCCTCACTCACAACCTATACATGACAAGCTTTCACAAGATTTTCAGTAAAGAACAGACTAACTTTTCACAGAACCCATGATTAGAATTTTCTAATATTACAACACTGACCAAAGGTCATAATGTTCAGTATACTGAATTACAGCCACACATAAAATGAAAAAAAGCTAACCCAACTGCTGCCCCAGAGCAATCATATAGCAGTTGTCTGACCTCTGATTCTTGTGAATTTCCTTCCCTCTTCTCTTCTCCATCTTTATTTTTTGATTTTAAGGATGGATTCTAAAAGAGCAAAAAAGTATTTATATAGATTTCAGATACAAACTTACAATTTAACTAATTACAAATAAATTTCACGTCAGAAAAGATTACTTTGCTTTTAGTTCACTTTAATCATACAGAACAAGTTTCATTGTGGCATATTTGTACATGCAAATAACATACTTTTTTTTTTTTTTTTTGGTACCAGAGATTGAACCCAGAGTATTTAACCACTGAGCTACATCCCCAGCCGTTTTTACATTTTATTTTCAGACAGGGTCTCAATAAGTTGCTTAGGGCTTTGCAATCCTCCTGTCTCAGCCTCCCAAATCTCTGGGATTATAGATGTGCACCACTTTGCCTGGCTCTCAATTTCTTTTAATTATTAAAAAACTAAAAGATCATTTCATGTTACTGCAACATAGTTCACTACTGCACATTGCGACCACAGTTAGGTTTCAGTATAGCTCTACTACTCATCAATAAAATACCTGAGTACTTTATTCAGAATACTTTGTTCATCAATAAAGTAACCAGAAATTATTTATTCTTTTACTTTTTCGTTGAAGAGTTCACTAAAATAAATGGAATTAAGAGTTTCAAAGATAAATTTGGCAAGTCTGGCACTTATGTTTTTACAATAAAAAAGTTTCTCCAGCTGAAAGTCAAATGTGGAATACAGGCAAGCATCAAAACTTTTGGATCAGAAAATTAAACCTAACTTTTGTGTTGATGAGACTTGCAAATGGCTAAGCTATGCCAGGTAGAGAATGTGGTAAAAAGAGAAACATTTGCTCTGCCACAGCGGGTAAAGCCACCACTCAGGTCCAGGCATCTCCTACCATTCAGGAAAACAAAAGCAGTACCATTCTGATTTGTAAATGAAGTTGGTTTTCTGGAATTTTAGGTGAAATCTACAAATACTTACACGTTGGTCACTAAGTTAAAATTTTACAACACTGTTGGAATCAATACTCTACCGAACAAAACATCTATATGCCAAATTTGGTCCAAAGACTACCAGTAACCTCTAGAAAATGCAAAATTACAAAGATTATGACAAGTCAGTAGTATAACAAGAATACTTACAAATACATATGCAAACGCATATGTCTCTCAGTTGTGTGTTCCATCTGCAAGGGCAGATAACACCATATGGCAGTCAATGACAAACCCTTAACTAAAAAGGTAAACTTCTCTAAATATTCACTCCACAGGAAAGTGGCCACAAAACCAGGCTGTCTCTCAACATACTACCCATATCTGAAAACTCATCAAACATGCAACTGCTTACCTTCCTGTCCTTATGCCACTGCTGATGCTCCAAAACTATGTTCTTAATATTGTCCAAAAAATCATCTTTTATCAAGCTGAGGGCTTTGTCTGGCTTGGACTTGTCAGCTGAAATTACATGTTTCATGTTCTGATAATGATCATGAACATTTAGCATTTCCTAAAAGTAAAAAGATAAGTCTTTTGTTTCAGTTTTTGAGGACTTTTTGTTTGTTTCTTTCTTTCTTATTTTGTTTTTTGGTATTGGGGATTGAACCCAGAGGGGCTTTACCACTGGGTCACTTTTATTTACTGGTTTTATTTACTGGTTACTTTTTATTTTCAAATAAGGTCTCACCAGTTGCTTAGGCTGGCTTGAACCTGCAATTTTCCTGTCTCGGCTTCCCGAGTCACTGGGATTTCAGGGATGCACCACCATGCCCGGCTTGAGGACAATCTTAAGGGCAAACCAATGCTAAAGGCAATCACCTTACAAAGTGACCGCTGAGTTGACAGGAAATAATATGCTACAGTATTATAAAAATAACATAATCATCCACAAAAAACAGTTCAACTTTATTAACAGAGAGACTGCTTTCCAGAACTATGGTTTTACTGAATTCAATTCAAAAAGCATGAACTAAACCACACTGTTATGAGGAAACACAGAAAAAAGACTAATTAGGGTAGCAAAGAATTACATTCTATGGTGAAAGAGAATTATATTCTAAGTTATAAAGAAAATTATTATAATACAACATATCATTAAATATAACCACAGAAAACTAAGACTTTTTACATTATAATTGTCACATCAAGAACATTTACAGTCCTTTGTTCTCTGTTAGAAATGCCTATGTAATAACACTTGCCCAACTCTTCAAAGAATTCCAAAGACTGTGTGCCCATTCCCTTAATTTTGATCATTACTTGAGTAAAACAGAGGATTAAAATAGAGGGTGACTTATGACATCATGTATGGCATCATTTATTAAGCAGATCTTCCACCTTAAGAAATCTCCAACTGGGGCTGGAGCAGTGGCTCAGCAGTTGCAGCACTTGCTTGGCATGCACGAGGACATGGGTTCGAACCCCAGCATCACATATACAATGAAGTCTCAGAGCTATGAAAGCCACATGAAAAACTAAATAAAATTCTCTCTTTCTTTCTCCCTCTCACAGGCCCTCTCAGAAAGAAAGAAAGAAAGAGGAAAGAGAAAGGAGAAGAGAAGAGAAGAGAAAGAAATCTCCAGCCAAATAAACAGTTTTACGAGGCAAGGAGAAAGACAGCACATTATAGTCAGACTTAAGACACCATATAAATCCTAGCACAGGGACTTGGCTCTACGATCAGCAGAAAACCATTGATGTTACCATTAGATGGTCACTACATCTGAGCACCCCCATCCCCATGTTAGACTACTCAATTCCATTAATTTCTAATAGATTTTGGTAAAATGAATATCTATTTGAGAAATTGGAAACTGCTCAGTAGTAATGAGTCCTTATGTATGCAAGATCTGTAATAGAGCAGAGTATCCAGATGCTAAATCTAATCTCTAAAACTTTTAAACATTGATTCCTATCTACCAAAAAGATATCAAACATAAATTTCTTATATTATAAAAAGTGCTTTTATTGCACTTATTTCCCATACTTCTTTCTCACTAAGCTGCTAGAGAGAAAGAACCTAGTTTCTGTTACACTTCAAAAATGCTCAGATGTTTGCTAAGTGATGAATTTCTTCTCCCACTTCCAGGTCAGATCAGGCTTTTACTACTGTCCAACAAACAAGTAGTGGGTCAATTCAGAAATGAATGTGACCCTTAACTCCATTACTTCAGACATTTATTAAGTAAGCATTTAATTTCTTTGGAATACAGTAATTCTTAACCTTTTTAGAGGCATAACTACTTTGAAAATCTAAAGATAGTTATGGTATCCTACCCTAACAAAGCGTCCATGTATGACATCAATTTTTCATACAATTTAGTGGGGGGAGGAAGTATAAGTACCAGGATCTGGTACTTATACCAGATTCATGAACCCCAGATTTAAGAACCTTGCTCAGAAATAAAATCACTTTAAAGTACAGGTCTGAGTGCCTTCAAAAGTCTACCAGCTAGCTGGGCACAGTGGTGCATTCCTGTAATCCTAGCTACTTGAGAGGTTGAAGCAGGAGGACTGGAAGTTCATAACTGCCTCAGCAACTTAGCAAGGCTCTAAACAACCGAGAGATCTGTCTCAAAAAAAATAAGTAAATAATAATAATATGAGGTCTAGGGATGTGGCTCAATGGTTAAACATGACTAAGCAGTCACGGGTTCAATTACTGGTACGAAAAAAAAGTCAATTTGCTACCTGAATTACAAACATCATAGATGTAACCTGACAGACTGATGCTCCTAGGGGAATCTGGAGAAAAAAAAAGCAAATCAAAGATCTGATTCCTCTTTTATTGCTCATCTAGGAAGAGTGTGAACAAGACAGGGAAAAACAGGAGTCACATTTATTAAGGATCTATATCCCATATGCCATACTCAGTACTGTTTGGGTATCATCTTATCTCAATTCTCACATTAATATGAAATAAAGACAGAAATCCTAGCCAGGGCCTGCAGTCCTAACTACTGAGGCAGTTGAGGTAGGAGAATCACTTAAGCCCAGAATTTCAAGATCAGCCTAGACAACATAACCAGACCTTGTCTCAAAAACAAACAACAAAAATAAATAAATAAAAACAAGGAAAGATTATAATCTTAATATTAATGCAAGGGAACTAAGGCTCAAAGAGATTAAAAGCCATGACCAAGGTATTCTCTCCCTTTCCCACTGTACATATTCTTTTAAACTATCATTGACTAGAAAGCTATAACTGTATAGTGTAATTATGTTTTTACCTCAGGGTGATGCTTTTCTATTCATTAAAAGTCTGTGAGTACCACTACTCATCCATGCAAAAAGAGATTTTTCTCAATAGAGTACAATTCAAATAAAATATCAAAAGCATATTAAATGATAAAACTATTGTAAAACCACAATGCTTATTCATGAATCCTGATTTCAAATGTTTGTTGAAATAGCCTAATTGTTTTAATAGTGGGTTTTAAAATAAGTATAATAAAAAGGAATTAAAAAATAAATTCCTATTGTTAAAAAAAATTAAAATTACTTTAAATTCATTTTACAACCTATCTACATAAAACACAAATGGGGATGCTTTAGTATATGAATCCATACATCCTGAGTCTAACAGTCTTTTACATCATTCTACTTCTCATGCTTCAAGATTTACAAATCTTGGGGCTGGAGCGTGGCTCAGCAGTTACAGCACTTGCCTGGCATGTGCAAGGACGTGGGTTTCAGCCCCAGCACCCACGTACACAACTAAATGTCAGAGCAACGAAAGCCATATGAAAAACTAAATAAAATTCTTTCTCTGTCTCTCAATGTCCCTCTCTCTTAAAAAAATAAAAAAACTATACAACTATATATATATATATATATATATATATATATATATAAAATCTTGAGATACTTAGGGTGCTGTATTTCTGAAACGTTAGAGAAACTAAGAGCATTCTATGATTGGTTTAAATTAGTAGGAAAATTGTCAAAATCCAGTGGATGAAGTTATAACCTCAATGTATAATCAGCAATAAAATATTTTTTCTTATTTTAAGGATATAAAATCAAATTTACCTCTAATACATCAGAAGTGATAAGTTTCATTACACGATCATCTGGGTCCTTAAATTCTTCTGTAACTTCAGCTCTTTGAATTTTCTTCTTCATTCTATATGAAAGCTATATGATAACAAATGTCTTTTACAATGGACTCCTTTTAAAAGATATTTTTAAAGTTCTGAAATATAAGCTAGCAATGAAAACTTCTATCAGTAAGCATGAAGAAAACAAAAGCAGCTCTATGCAAAAAATCTGTTAAATACCTATTTTCCAAAGACTATTGTATTTGAATTATTCTGGTAGATATCATACCACATGCCTACAAATTCAGATGAGATTCAGATAAGTTACATGATTTGTCAGCTAACGGCAAAACTATTATCAGTGCTCTTCAACCTAGTGTCTCAGTTGCCACAAGACTAAAGAACAGATTTTTAATGGAAGTTTCAAGAATTCATCAAGGACATTAAAATCCCCTGGACCTCTTTCAGTAAACCCTCTGATGTTTGAATAAAGAAAGGCAAGAAAAAATGCAGATGCCAAGTCTCACTTCCTCTTACAACAATTTACTTACTTAATACATAGCATCCAGAAAAATACTGCATTCAAAAGCAGAGATAAAATTTTTGTTTGAAGGAAAAAAAGTAATCAGAAAACATTTTCTTCTATTTTAAGTAGGCTACAAATTTGGAACATTACTAATAGTCATTCTGTTTTTCTGAAAAGTGAGGTGTTTTATGGATAATAAAGTATAACTTCTCATTAAAAACAAAAACATTATTTTAGGCAACATACCAATTTAGGCATTGCTGTAAAGTGAAATGCTTTGAGTAGTCGTAACTTCCTAAAAATATAAGCTGCATCAAAATGTTGTGCATTTATCAAATCTTTCTGAAATTTTAAAACTTCATCCCAATCCTTCAGGGCAACTCTGATCTGCAACCAGAAAGAATAATTTTCATAATGTTTTATAATTTCAAAATACTATCATTTCTTTTTAAATCAGTTTAGTATAAAAAGATGGTGTCACATTTCTGTGAAAAAACAACTCACCTTTTGTTTTGGCTGACATAACTGAGTATTATATAACCCATATAGCAGATACAAAGCACCAACTCTTATCTGGAAGGTGTATGGTGGTAAAAAATATCGCCAAGCTAAAGCTAAAGCCTCCTTTGTAAATGTATTTTTTTCTAAATTCCTCATTTTGCCACTAGAAAACAAAAAAATTATGATTCATTAAGTAAATAAATGATGAACACGTAACAGAAACAAGTATATACTTACGTAAACACCAGTTGTTAATAATTGGATGAAGATTCAAAGGCTAATCCTTTTAAGATTCAAGCACAAAGAGTTAATTATCTGCTGTGAGGCAGACATAAGGCACAAGCAACTCCACCTGGTAGATATGATACATACAGCTCCCAAATGCATCAACTTCACTTGTCAATTGGAGAACAAAGAAGGGGCTTCAAATTATTATTAGATAAACATTTAAGACATGCAATGCTAAAACAATGGTTATGTTACAAAATCAAAGACTGTGTGCAATCTAATGTGTCAGGGATTTGCACTTAACCTCCACTGTCCTTGGGAAGCCTAGGTAAAAAAATTAGAGAAATAAACGTGTGACCCACCCTCCCATTTTCCAGAATATTCCAAAGCCAAGGTCACAGAACAGGAGGAAGAGCAGGGATAGATTCCATGAACTCCCAAGAGCTTTGTCCAAACATCCAAGAGAGAATAAAGGTCTCTTAGAGATTAATGTAATAACATAAGAAACACATATTCTATGAACATATGTAGCATAATTAATAAACTATCCAAAACTGTGACAAGTTAACCAAAACTTACAAGAAAAAAAACCCAGCAAGATAATAAAAATGTCAATGTAACATCCTTCTTACAACTTTGGATAAAGCAATAAAGGCATATTTTGAGCACATTATAGATAGCTTTCTATCTAATATAAGACCTGAACTCAGGAGATAATAAAGTATCTAATTTTTAATACAACCTTAGCTAATTCTCAAACTGTATCATTTAATAGGTATAAGAAACTGAAAAACTACACAAATAAGAATGTTGAAATTTTCATTTAATAACAGCAGCATAAAACAATAGACATTAGCCCTGCAGCCAGTAAACACAGGGTTTATTATATCTCATTAAAAGTAGGGAGGGAAGCATGTTGGCTCCTCAAACTGTATCTCCCTATTAGCTAAAAATTGGGATAACCCTAGAAAAATTTCCCTGACATGTCTTTTTTCCAAAAAAGTACTAATGAAAGATCACTAATTTTAGAAACAGGCAGAGCAAAGCAAACACTGCACACACCCATAATCTCAGTGACTTGGGAGGCTGAGCCTGGAGAATGACAAGTTTGGAGTCAATGAGGACACCTTAGTGAGACTGTGTCTCTAAATTTTAAAAAAAGGGGATGGGGGCTGAGGATGTAGCTCAGTGGTAGAATGCTTGCCTAGAATGTGGGTGGCCCTGGATTCTAACTCCAGTACTACAAAAGCAAAAGTTAAAAAAAGAAAGAAACAGGGAGACAATTTCCAATATCTTCTAACTGTAATGTGGAGGAAATTACTTTAACCTCCTTAAGCCTCAATTTCCACCCTTACAAAACAGGGATAATTATACCTGCTTTCAGAGTTGTTCTATGGATTGAATAAATTAAGCAACAAATGAATTACATTTGGTAGTTTTTTTTAAAAAATTAGTTCTTCTCCTTTCATTAACTGTATGATAAATAGCTTTTCATCCTCTATCCCCTGTAATTTACAAACTATACAGGTAATTAACTTACATCAACAGAAAAATGAGAACTTTTATATTTTACTTGGCAAAACAGACTTTTAGTCATAAGGTTTCATTCAATTAGTTAGCCTTTTCAATATTGTATATGCTATGCTAATAGAAACACCAGATTCATCCAAACACTGTCCTCACAGAGTTCAGTCTAGTGGAGAGAAATTTAAAAAGTTGTAACAATGCATATTCAGTGAGCACTAGGAAACATTTAAGATATAATAGCTCAGTTAATCCTCACAACAACGATATGAGGTATTATCATTGTCTCTGTTTTACAAATGAGGAAATAAATGGTCTCAAATCCCAGTTAGGGGAAACTGCATTCAAATTCTGATAGCGGGGCTCCATCTTCTGTCTATCCTATACAGTCTCTTGACTATAGAATTATAATAGCATGTGATATGCAGTGGCAGAAGATACCACATGGTGCTGGGGTACAGTATGAACACCTCGCTTAGAAGAGCAAAGATTTCCCTAAGGAGTCGTCACTTAGGCCTATTTATGTGAAAGAACAAAGTGGACAAACAAGTGGGAGTAGTGGGTAACCGCCAGGCTTAGAAAACGCCTGTGGAGAGTCAAAGGCAACTGCAGCCAGAGAGAGTGAATAAATGGATGGAGACTGGGAGAGGAAGCTGGAGAGATGGGCAGAGGCCAATCACCGAGGTTGCCAACCATGCTGGAGAATTTGAGCTTTATCCCAAAGGCCACGAGAAACACTCAGGGATGGTAAGCAGGGAAGTGGCATAGTCAAACGTGCACTGAAATGGTGGTTGTTGCATGAAAAATGAATTCAACGTGCAGGGTTTTATCTTCGCTCACGCGACTGTTTTGTTTTGTTTTTTAACTTGGGGTTCTCGGGAAAAGTCTGAAGGAGTTAAAAAGATAATGGCCCGGGTCAGGGTGGTGGCAGTAGAGACTAATTAAGAGTTTATACGGGCGGCTAGGCAGAGATGAATACTCGGGAAGAGGCATCAAAGGATGCAATCGAGGCCCAATGAAATCGCTCAGGGCAACCGTGAGCACAGACCAAGGCCCAGGAGAGGCGGCGACAACTTTGGGGATGGTCCTCAGCCATTCCGACAAGGGACACTACAGACTGGAAGGAAGCAACTTTCTGCATCACCGCGGGCAGAAAGAGAGGCAGCAGTGGACGAGAAACACCCACCAGAAGATGGTCCCGAACTTCATCTTCCTCCAGAGTTCCGTGAAGTCCTCGAAGCGAACGCTGTCGGTCTCCTGGAAACGACTGAGGAGCGCTTCGCAATCCGCCTGCAGTCCGGGTGGAGCCCCCATGCCTGCAGCACCGGCGCACCGCGAACCTCTCAGCCTACGGCGGTCGCCGAGGAAACCTGGTCGGGAAACCCCGCCCCCTGCGACGTGACGCACGCGCGCTCCGTGTCGGACCGGGCCGCACCTTTAGCTCCGCCTTCATCCGGGCCCGTGCTAGCTTTCCCGGTACTAATTGCGCGTGCGTGAAGGCGCGGCGCTCTCTGGCTGGCTGATGTCTCGGTTGTGGGCCGAGCTGTTCTTAAAGTTACAAGGGAGGGACAAGTCAACAATTCAAAACGTGGAAAGAAGGTCTAAAGAAGAGCGCGCTTAAAGATGGGCTCCATTCATTCTCCTTTTCATTGCTGACGTCGTTTATAGTCTATGCCCACTTCATGCTGCGCTTAATTTCTGGCTTTTCTGCAAACACTCTTGAGACGGGGAACTGTCTCCAACCCTTCTGTAAACAGCCTTCCCACCAAAAAGACACGCCGCATGTTACAATCTGGCGTTGAATTTTGCGGAGGGTATCTGCTTGATATTATTTGGCTAAATTGGCTATGTTATTACTCCGTGGAGTCACATTTTGTGCTTTAGACTTTCTCATATTGCAAGACGTGCTGCTATTCTTAAAAGTATCCTGAAATAATAGAAAAGCGCTAGGCTTTCTATCGGCAGATAGACTCAGGGTTCCTGGTCGTTGCACTTTTTGGATTTTTAAAATATTTTATGTAATCGGAAAGCTTCTGTGTGAAATAAATATAGTAGTACAACAAACCCCTGTGTACCTCCTTCCTATTGAACGTTACCAGTACCCTCATATCTGTCTTGAGTACCTCTGATTCACCTGACTTTGTCCTACCTTAGCAACATCTACCTTGAACTTTCTCATCTTTTGTATATATTTCACCACATAAGTATGTGTCTCTAAACAATATATTTCTTAGTTGTGATTTGTTAACATTTATGAAAATGATATTGCAATTTGTAATATGTATTCTTTGAATTGTATTTTTTTTCCTTTTCAGTCAGTCTCCCTAAATTGCTGAGGCTGGCCTCAAACTTGCAATCCTCCTGCCTCTGCCTCCTGAGTTGCTTGGAATTGCTTTCCAAACGTAATAATATTGTTTCTAAGATTTATTCATGATGCTACTGATAATTCCATTTTCTTTGCTGCCTGACCTGATATTCCATTGTGTTAATATAGTTTATCCATTGTGGAAATTTACATGGATTTCAGATTTTGCCATTCATTATAAACAGTGCTATTATAAACACTTCTGTACATGTCTCCTCTTATTTGTAAATAAAACACAGGACACTCAATTAAATTTGATTAAATTAAATTTTAGCTCAACTAAAAAA
The DNA here is from genome assembly GCA_004027875.1 of Aplodontia rufa. Lineage (NCBI taxonomy): Eukaryota > Metazoa > Chordata > Mammalia > Rodentia > Aplodontiidae > Aplodontia > Aplodontia rufa. Next base: position 66,247 of record PVKS010004636.1, read on the forward strand.
CTATTCATAATTTATCTTAAATTCAATTTATTGCAGTGCAGTGGCACCTGCTTATAATCTCAGCAACTCAGGAGGCTAAGGCAGGAGGATCACTAGTAGGAGGTTAGCCTGGGCGACCTAGAAAGATCCTGTCTCAAGATAAAAAATAAAAAGGGCTGGAGATATATACCTCAGTGGTAAAGCATCCAAGAGTTCAGTCCTCAGTACAACAACAACAGGAAAAAAAAACAAACAAAAATAACTAACTAAATAAAAAAGGACTGGAGATACAGCATCCCTGACTTCAATCCCAAGTACCCAATAAATAAATAAATAGAAAAAAGTTTCATTTTGCTGCAGAGTTTTGAAGGTTTCAGTTCACAGTTAATTGGCCCCATTGCTTTTGGGCTTCTGATGAGGTAGTACATCATGGTGGAAGCATGGCAGAGAAAGTCACTCATCTTATGATGGCTGGGAAGCAAAACCAGAAATACAAAGGCAAAGAAGTCCCAATATCCCCTTCATTATGTACCCCAATGACCTATCTTCCTTGCTCTAGGCCCTACCTCTTAAAGTTTCCACCAGCTTCCCAATAGCATTATAGTCGGGGGACCAAACCTTTACCTGGGCTCTTGGAGTCATTTAATACACAAACCGTGGTAGCATACTGTAGTTTTGTTTGTTAAATATGGCAGCTCTACTTATATGTTGTAGAAGCCCAGAGCATATACTGTATGCATAGGAGTGTAATTGTTGATAATAATAGTTGCAAATGTTTAACTTTACAAGTTATTTCCAAATAGTTCTCTAGAGTGGTTGAACTGATTTACACTTCTCTAGCAGTGTGAGTTCTCACTAGAGCTATCCCATCTTAGAAACAGTATTGAAATGTGATCTTTATATGCATTTCTCCGATTATTAATGTGGTATGCAGCTTTACAAATTCTAACTTTCTATTCATATTTCCTCTTCTGTGCAACACCTATTTATATATTTTCTCTGTTTTTCAATTGGGTTGTTTGACTTTTTCATGTTCATTTCTAGGGATACTTTACATATTCTGGATACAAAGTTGATGTTATATGTACAACAAATATCTTTCCTAGTTTGAGATTTTATTTACTAACTTTATGGTGATTTATTTTTCATTCATGGAGATTGAACTCTAGGCCTGCTAGGCAAGTGTTCTCATTAATGGTTTTCTATTTACATCTTTGTTTTTGCAGTACTGGGGATTAAATCCAGGGATGCTATACTACTGAGGTACATCCCCACTCATTTTTATTTTTTATTTTGAGACAGAGTCTAAGTTAACAGGGCTGACCATGAACTTGGTGATCCTTCTGTCTTAGTCTCTCCAGTTGCTGGGATTATAGGCATGCACTGCTGCACACAGATATGGTAGTTTCTGATTATGGAAATTCTATTTTTGGCAATACAATTTTTAAAGTTTTCTGGGGCTGGAGCCATGGCTCAGCGGTTACGGTACTTGCCTAGCATGTGCAAGCATGTGAGTTCAAACCCCAGCACCACCTACACAAGAAGTCTTGGAGCAACGAAAGCCACATGAAAAACTGAATAAATTGATTCTCTCTCTCTCTCCTTTCTCTCTCTCACTGTCCCTCTCTCTCTTTTTAAGTTTTCTGATAAAGTCTTTTATATCTTAGGGTCAAAATGTTTTCATTATATTTCATTATTAGTTAATACCAATAATATATTAATAAACCTTGAATATTTAGTGGCTTAACACTAATAAAGCTTATCTTTCACATTAAGTTCAATTCACAGCAGGATCGGGTAGCAGAGGTGCACACAGGGTAGTCTGCTGATCACTGTGGGTCTGCAAGCTGTTTATTACCTCTCCATATCACCAGAGTATGGAAAGAGAGACTGTAAACTTCTTATGATAAATTGGCAGATTAAGTCCATGTCTGTTGAATCTAATGATAGAAAAAAAGGGTTTGTATTTTGTATGACTTGGAGTGGGGGCTGAGGATTAAACCCAGAGGTGCTCTGCCACTATGTTACACTACCAGCATACCATCCTCTTATATATTTTATTTTTGAGACAGGATCACACTGAGTTGCCCAGGCTGGTCTCAAACTTGTCTTCCTCCTGTCTCAACCTCTCAAGAAGCTGGGATTACAAGTGTGTGCCCAGCTTGGCATAATTTAAATTTAACTTATTTTCTGAAAATTTATTTTACTATTCTTTACGAAAGTATCAGTCCATGATAGATTGGAGGGAAATGTCTCTTGTTTGAGAAGTACTGATGTACACCCTTTCAGTCTCCATTGTATTGGCCTGAACTCAGTCACATGAACCCATGTAAGTGCAAATGGGGGCTGGGAAAAGCAGTCTCTAATTGAGCAATTTCTTATAGTGACAGCTCCTATCTATGGAAATGGTACACAAATCTTTATCGGACTGCCAACTTTTCTGCCACAATTTTATTCCGGGACTCAAAGTAGTTAAGTTTTTCACTTTGCACCATAATCTATGTACAAATGTTTTCTGTGTATGGTATGGATTAAGAATTCAATTTCATTTTTTCAATATGTACAATCATATGCATGTACATGTATTTTCCATGTGTGTATTATTGAATGGTCCATCCTTTCTGAATGCTCTAAAGTCACATCTGTCAATAGCAAGTGTACATGGCTAATTGCAACCAGTACAAAGCTGTATGGCTCTATAGCTGTTCTTAACATACTATTGTTTTGTTTTTTTAAAAGAGAGGGACAGTGAGAGAGAGAATCAATTTTATTTAGTTTTCCATGTGGCCTTTGTTGCTCCAGTACTTTGTTGTGTACATGGTGCTGTAAGATGTATGTCTTTTCTGTCAAACTTGAAAGATTGTGATGTATAATCTACTACCTCCGTTTTAGATTTCCCCCTCCCCCTTTGAAGATAGTAACTCCCTCACCTGTGTCCGCCCACCTCTTTCCAAGGACCCCTTCCGGTACCCAGCCATCTTCTTCCGGCGAACATGGAATCCCTACTACCCTCGCCATGTGTGCGGCGACCCCACCCCCATTCTCTCCCAGTGGAGGCCTACTTCCTCTAGCACCTGCCTCCACCTAATCACAGCCAATCGCGCACACTGTGCACCTGAGCTCCTCCAATTAGGGCGAATGGCAGTACTGCGTCAAGTGGCATTAAAAACCCCTCACTCCCTTGCGAGGCGCGCATTTTTCTTTCACCCTTTGGCCGAAGTAAAATTTCTGCCTTGCTCACCCACACCCGACCATGTGTTTGATTTCATTTATAACAGTGCTGAGGTTCAAATCCGCATCTTCATGCATGCCAGGCAAGTGCTGTGACCACTGAGCCACTGCTCCAGCCCTTGTATAAGTTTTAAATTTGGCCTGTTAAATTTCTCTAAAAGTGCCATTGGGATCTTCATTAGATTACATTAAATCTATAAGTCAGTCTGGGAAGGAATAACATCTTCATCATACTGAGTTTTCCTACCATACACATCTCATTTTTAGAATCTTTAATAAAGTCTTATAATTTTCCTCCATGAACTTTTTGCTTGTCTTTTTCCAGATTTTTCCTACGTACCTGATGTTTTTGTGTGGTTATTGTATTTGGTATTGTATTTACTTCCTTATATTTTCTTATTGCTTGATTCCATTATATGAAAATACATTTTAACTTTATTTCTTGATCTAATGTTCAGTCCCCTGTTAACATCTTGTTAATTATAATTCTTCTGAAGATTCTTTGAAATTTTCTACATAGATGTACTATGATGATAGATTTTCCCCCAAAATCTTTATTCCATTTATTTCTATTATTTTGGTACTGAGGATTGAAGCCAGGGGCACTCTACCGCTGAGCTACATCCTCAATCCCCAACCCCTGTCCCACTTATTCTTATACAGTGTCTGTCTAAGTTTCTGAGAGTCTTGCTCACTTGCCAAGGCTGGCCTGGAATTTGTGATCCTCCTGCCTGAGCCTCCAGATTCACTGATTACAGGTGTGTGCCAGGCCTCGTTGCTTTTATTTCTTATTCTCCTCTTTTTCCACTTCTGGCTCAGACCTGCTGTACTATGTCAAATGTAAACATGGGAGCGTGGCTGTGTGTGTGTGTCTGTTTGCTACTATACCACCAACACTTACAAGTAAGGGCTTGCTACACCGAAGGTGCTAAACGAATAGTCCACTGACTTATTCGTTTCAGTTATTTTACTTTTCAACTCTAGAGTTTCTACCTAGGTCTTTTAAAATAATTTCAATTTATTTATATTTTGTGTTTGTTGAGTCATTGTCATAGTACAATCGCTTACATCTTTAAGTATCGTTTCCTTGCTTCTTTGAATATATATATATATATTTTTTTTTATCAGCAAAGTTCTACTTTTTATTGATCATGTTATTTATTACAAGAGTTTTAGTCAAAAAGACCAAAGCCCATGTCATCGTCGGACTCCTCGGATTCTTCCTTTGCTTCCACTTGCTTCTCCTCAGCAGGGGCAGCTGTGGTGGAGGGGGCAGGACCTCCTGCAGGTGCTGCAGCAGCTGCTGGAGCAGGCCCACCAGCCCCTACACTGCAAATGAGGCTCCCAATGTTGACATTGGCCAGGGCCTTTGCAAACAAATGCCAAAAAGGTTCCACGTTTACACCAGCTGCTTTGATGAGGGCATTGATTTTATCCTCCGTGAAGTTCACCTTGTTGTCGTGCAGGATGAGGGCAGAGTAGATGCAGGCCAGTTGCGAAACAGAAGCCTTAGTGCAGACTGCCGGCTCGATGCTGGTCTCCGGATGAAGTGAGGTCCTCACCCCAACGCGGCCTTAGCTTCCTCGGAAGGACCGAGCACCTTGGCGGCAGCTGAGGAAAAAAAAGCTGAATATATTTTTATGACTACTTTAAAGTCTTGAGCCCTCCAGATAATTTCTGTCCATCCTTTTTGCCTGTGTATGAAAAGAATTTTTCTGTTTGCTTTCAAGTCTCAAAATTGTTGTTGTTAAAAACTGAACACTTAAAATAATTTATTATAATAATTTTGGGTATTGATTTCTTGCTTGCTCCTCTTGCTCATGTAGCTTTTTTGTTTACTTGTTTAGTAACTTAGCAGGACCATTTTAATGAGTTCATTTGCTTCACAACTTGGCAACTGTGATGTTGCTCCTCGGAATTGGTAGCCTGGTCTAGGCACACAGTCACCCTGGGGTGATAGTGGTTGCTACAAGATCTTTATCTTTTCCCGATCTCTTCATTAAACTGCCTGCCTCTGCACTGGTATAGCACCCAGCTGTTAGTCTCCACTAATTGCTAGCTAATTGCTCTATTGCTTTTGACAGTGCCCTAGGGGCATATATTGCTCCACAGTCTATCCCAATTAAATTTAAGATTCTTTGCAGAGGTAATTTTGAGCTGTCTTGATCCCAGGGCTGCTCTTCTTAAATGTCTTTTCCCTGGCTCTCTCTGGTAAACTAGCTGGCCTACAGATCAGTTTGTTGCTCTTGGGGAGCTACCATCCTCCTCTAACTCTCTTACTACTCAAATGTCCATTGTTTCAAGATGTACTTTAGGTTGAATTCCCCCACACTCTGTTCCAAACAAAGTCAGTTCCTCTAGGGAGAGCTTCAGATTTCTGTTGTTATAGGTGCTTCTTGCCCTGGGAAAATCTTTGAACTTCTGCTTCAGACCTAGGGATGGTCACAGTGGCCTTTGCTCAGAGTGACTCTAGCTTTTGGACAGGGCTCTGGGAGGGGGCTGTGGCTTCTGTTATTCTCGGTCTACCTACACTGTAAAGAAACTTCACCCTATGTGTGATCTAGAATAAGGGCAACTGGGGAGTCCCCTACATCTTGAATCTTTTGGCAACACATAACTGGGAAAATAGAGCTAAGCAAGATGAGAAACCATGGCAACCTGCCCCTCCCAGGAAACATCATGTTCTTTTACTGGGATCTGGGGGAGAAAAAGGTTCCTTCTTCTTGACCACACCCAACTGAGTGGAATTTCTTCGTGCTTAAAGGGTGGTGGGCTGGAGTCATGGCAGAAGTACCATTGGCCATTGCTATTTTTTACCAAGATTCAGTAGATTTTGAATAAATGTATCTTCATTTGCTGTACTTCCTTCAATTTCAAGAACTCTAAGTGGTTGCTTTTAAGATCTTTCACTAATTATAGTAGTTAAAAATATCTCGAAAGAGTTAAGCACAATCCAATATGGGAACACCTAGGAGGATCTCCTAATCTAGTAACTACGAGAAGAAGCTTTCTAAAGTAGAACTAAGTTCTGAAAAGAAGGAAACTCTTCAGAAGATGAAGATGAGATAGGAAAGATGCTGCAGACAGAAAAAAGAGTATCTTCGAAGATTCTATCTCTAGAGGCAAGGGAGAGAAGCTGGTAGAATTTGGAACAAAGGTAGGAGATCCCAAAGCCTGTCTTATGCTGGGAGATTTTCTCTCTGAATTTCTGTCCCTGGTTAAGTGTGAGTCTTTTCAGGAAAGGGTGACTGTCCTAAAGACAGAGAATGCTGAAGAGTTTGAGACTTATGTCCCTTGGAGCCATTTACTTACATTCTAGGGTAGTTAAAAAAAAAGGGAGATAAAGGCCTTCCCTTCCTTTCCCTCCCCAGAAAATATTTGTTTACATTCCATAGCAGTCTTACTTTGGGAAGGATGGGCAGATATACCAGCTGCAACACACAAGCTCCGAGTCTCCTAATTGCAGGGTTCCTCTCCTATGGTGTAAACCTTACTACCCATGCAGGTGAATATCTGGCTGTCATCGTGTAGCCCATGAGGAACTGGCATCAATATGTTGCTCGAATAATATACATCCTGCTCACTGGTGTTTTTGTCAGTACATGTACATACGTACAAATCATTAACTCCTCACAGTTTTGGCCTTAATGTCGAATACATAAGCATTTAAACTCTCAGCTAAAGATAATCAACAGCTAATAATTTTTTTTCTTTTTAGAGAAGATAGTGATAGAGTTTTTTATTTTATTTTTTCATCTGTTGTTGTTTTGTTTTGTTTCTGTTTTTCCTCCACTTACCTGTATATGTGATGCTGGGGATTAAACCTGGGTCCTCATGCATGCCAGGCAAGTGCTCTACCACTGAGCCACCTTTCCAGCCCAATAGCTACTAAATTTTAAAAACCATTATTTTTCCTGCTAACAAAAGCAATCATCTCATCATAGAGCATCACAAAGAAACAGGAATGAATTATGTAGGAAGTAATGTCCTCTGGCACTTGGTCCCCAAGGACAACTACTGTTTTATATTAATTAGACTACTCCCCTTGAGGGAATGCTAAATATAGAAATATTATCATAGTATGTTTTTAAAAGATTATTTTGGCAACAGTATGATATGGCAGGGAGGGGTAGACAAGAGGGGAAGTGGAGGAAACCCAGGCAAGAACTGATGAGGTAGTGCAGAGAAGGAAAAGATTATAATAAAGAATATCAAGAAACAAAACCAAAAGACTGTCATGACTGGATAGTTTGATGATATTAAGGAAATTACTGTTATATTTTTAGATGTTATAGTAGTACGGTGATTATCAAGAAAAAATATACTTTTTAGAGATACATATTAAGTTATTTCCAAATGAAATTCTATAATTAGATTTGCTTCAAAGTTATGGGGGAGAGTGAGGGATATACGGAGATGTATGTGGAAAAAAGATCATGAATAAGTTGGTAATTGTGGAAGTTAGTTCTGCGGGTGACACTGATGAAACACCTAGATGTATCAGGAATGACACACTTACTTTCCCAACTGCGGGGAGTGTAGCAGATGGTCTTTAGCTGTCGGTCCTCTAGGGACTGTTTAAATTGAAAGATCATGTCTCCTGGCGTCAGTCCACATCCAAAGACTAGTCAGTGTCCAGTGTAAAAGCCAGAACCTCCTAGTAGCTTGGGACAACTTTTGAGGACTGTGCCAACTCCAGAGCTGCCAAAGTGGCTGCTGAAGGTGGTTGCTGGGACTGTGCATCAGCTTCCGGTCTGTCTCCCTTCCTCCGTGTTTGCGCTTTTCTTTTCCACAGGTACTGACTCCAAAAGCACTCCCTAATACATCACCCGCAGCCTCCACGTCAGAGTCGACTTTTGAGGGAATCCAAACTGCAGATACTGTGGCATTATTCTTGTAAATTTAAGGGAAGTTAAGGTCTGTGCCAGACTGAACGTGGTGGATGAGGCAGCAATGACAAGTGACCTCTACGCTTCTGGTTTCTGAGACTGAGTAATACCATTCACTGAGCAGGGGATGCAGGAAAAGGAGCCATTTGGAAGACAGATGTGTTAGTTGTTCTTTTTTAAAAAATATGGAACACTTCATGAATTTGCATGTCACCCTTGTGCGGGGGCCAGGCTAGTCTTGCCTTTATCATTCCAATTTTAGTCTATGTGCTGCTGAAGAAATTAGTTTTTGACAGGCCAAATGTGAGGTATCTGCAGGGGGCAGTCTAGGTTGGTGATATAGCTTGTCAAGCTATAGGCAACTCAAGAAAAGGAAGAATTGGTTTAGAATGCCTTATTGTATTTGTTTTTTCTTTTTTGAACTGGGCATTAAACCCAGGGCTTGAGCATGCTAGGCAAGTGTTCTACCCTTGACCTACATCCCCAGGCTGTTTTACAACATCTCAAATGACCAATATAAATTTTATTTAGTCTTGAACTGTAGTTGCACAAATACCATTGGATGCACAAGTGCCTCACAGAATAAGAATTAACCACCATGGATGGCAGAAATCATGTCCTACAATATTTATTATTATTGGTTTTGCAGTACTGGGGATTGAGCCCAAGGGTACTCTACCACTGGGCTATAGCCCCAGCTGTTTTTATTTTTTACACTTTGAGACAGGGTCTTACCAAGTCAGCCTTGGACTTTGAATCCTCCTGCCTGTCTCCTGAATAGCTGGGATAAGAGGTGTATGCCACAGCACCTGGCTACAATATTTATTATATCTGGCTTTCACTCAGTCCTAATTAATCATGAAATGAATTAATTCCTCTAGAAGAGCTAGAAAATAGTCCTGTTCTTCTGATAGTAATTCCCTAGTCCCCATATCACACATGAAATTCACCTTCAAATCACATTAGTTGTTCTTGTAAAAGCAAAGTGAAAGGCATTTGGGAAAAAGATGAATTAGATGGGAATCTGTGTTTCAAAAGCTAAGAGTTAGTAGGGAAGACAACTATACATTAGCATAGTTAAAAAGAGCAATAAAAGTGAGAGAATTAAAGAGGAAGTGACAGAACATTCACAAAAGTGACAAACGTTCACCATTGGGAAGACTCTAAATAGCAGCATGACTGATGTTAAGCACACAGGCTGCACTGGTTCCTAATTTTCTGTTACAGCACTCTATGATTAGGTTAGCCGTTAAATATTCTACAGAATATTAGGGGTCAGATGAGTTCATAATGGCTTATGCCACAGCTCATTCAGTACACCTATGAAAAATTTTGTCATAATATTATATGTAAAAACAATTTTTAAAAATCCATTCAAAATAGAGGAAATGATTTTATCCCAAAGTATTTGGAAAGGATTTCTGCATAAAACAGTGCTTTTTTTATGTTTTAATGTTTCAAAGATCTCTAACGCTAGAATCCACTTCATAGAATACTAGTTTTAATACTAGTTTACTTTCCGAGCTATATAACAGTTCTTAGCTTTTTAAAAGACATGGCCCTTTGGATCAACCTTTACAGCTTGTTCTCTGTGGAGAAATGCACACCTATAATGTATCCAAAGGACAAAAAAGAATCGTTAGCACTTTCCTTGAATGGCACCTCCCTATACACATACTACCGATCTGTTTTCATTAGCAAATCTCAACCACTGTTTTTTTTAAAACATGGATCTTTATTTTCTACGAAATTCTATTTGAATAAGCCACAAACAATTACTTTTCCTGAAAGAAGCAACTTAAAATATAAAACGCAGTGAGCTATGGATAAGCAGAAGTGAGGCTGCTTTCCCAAACAATACCAGGTCTTGTACTTTAGTTAACAGTGGACTCTTACAGTACCAAAATTACATAAGATTCAATTTAAGGCCCCAACTTTCTCTGTATTCTATAAACTCATCTAACTTCTGCCCAAAAGATTCTCAACAGTTGGTATGCAACAAATTAAAAAGCCAAGCAAAAAACCAACCTAGTAAAAAACTCACCCCCGGCCAACTATCGGTCTCTTATTAGGCACATCTCAAACCGTTTCATTTGAAACAAACGGAGTCTCTTTGGGCTGTAAAGGGAGTATGTTTAAACAACTCCTCTCCTTTAGACTAATTTATAGGAGGACTTAGTTTTAACCTTAGCACTGTTAACTAAGGACTCATCAGAGACCTCAGGAAATTTTCGATTCCACAGATTCATATCCCAAAGCTTTCGCCTGGGAATTCGGGAAGCTGCTCTCAAAAGCTGAGGGCAGTCCTCTGCCGGGTCGCCGAAGACCAGAGCCGGCCACCGGGCCCCTCCCGCACTGCGCCCGGCGCGCCCAGCCTCGCACCTGCGCTCGCACACGTAGGCGGGAGCGGCGAGCGCAGCCGCATCCGGCACGCGCGGCCGCAGCGCGGGGACCGGCGCCCCGGGGCGAGCGGCGGCGGCGGGGCGGGGGCTCGCGCGGGCGCTGAGCCGCAGCACGTACCGGGGCGGGGCCAGCAGCGCGGAGGGCGGGGCTCGCGGAGGTTTCTCCGGGTGGCTGGGGTTCCGCACCTTCGCCAAGTAGTGCCACCGCGACGACCGGGCTCCTACCGCAACCGCTCCTGCACCTGTCTTTCCCTTCCTCTCCGGGCCGGAATGGAGCCGAGGCAAGGGAATAAAGGAAATTAAATAGTACACGGAGATCGGGTGTCTGGGCAGCGTCCTGAATAAAAACCACCAATTAAAGGTAAGAATAAAAATTGCGTCCAAACCTCTGGAAGGTGTGAACACAGCAAAGCTCCAGAAGGCATTGATAGGCAGTTTTGTGGCGAAGTATAGCTTTCATCCGACAGGGAGACCGTCGTATCAAGTTCTACACATTGCTCTAATTATCTTTGGGATTACATGGGACAACAGGTTCAGCGCTATTTAAAGACGTGAACGAAGTAGTTAGTGGCAAACTTAAAATGCCCCAATAAAATTTTCCTTCTCTATATTTTTGTTGGTTCCCGTTAGCAACATGTATGCAACGGTTTCATCTAACATTTTAAAGTAAAAAAAAAAAAAAAAGATTTGGTATTCTTTGTAACTTGTTTTTGAGATTGTTGCATTAAAATTTAGAATGTTTACACTTCTGTAAAGCTGGTAACTTAAATTTATCTTTCAAACCTCTTAGATGTTTACACGATGAAATATTGGAAAGGTAATTGTGAGGTCATGCAAACTTAAAAGAAAATCAACATGTCTATTATGCCTAATTAACAGCTCTGAGAGAACCAAACCATAGGTATAGCCTTTTACAGTTCATGCTTTCTCATACACTACCTTGTTTACCTGAGTTAATGTTTTTATAATCAGCAATCTGAATCTTAGTTCAGACTCAAAACCGATTAATTTTGAAATCTTGTTATTCATTTGTCCTGCCACCCCTTTTAGGACATACCCTCAGTGTCCTCCTGTGATCTCCTTACTCTGTTTTCTGCACTCCCACTGCTTCTCCTGTTTGCACTTTGAACAGTTGACAGTGGGGGAAAAGGATATGTTCTGCTGGAGTAACTCAGTACTTGCTGAAGGGTGGTCAGCACCATGCGTTTTGGAATCACTGATGGTCATCACTCCAAGACTTTCAAATGTACAAAGTGAGAGGCAAGCACTAATTCATAGGGGTTTTTGAAGATTGAGATAACATGCAAAATGCTTATTAGCACAATGGTTAATGTAGAGTACTCAACAGAAGGTAGATTCATTTTAATCTATGATCTCTGTACCTGGCTGCAATAGGCTCTCTGGGTAACTATTTTCACTTCTACACTTAGCAGTGACACTCGAACAGATTAACAAAATATGCCAAATCCTTTTGCCATACTTCAGGATGAAAGGGATAATAAAGTCATTCATTCATAGCACCAGAAAAGAGAAGCATAGGTATAGGTATGGATGGGAAAGGTGTATTAAGGAGAGAATGACAGCTTTGGGTTTACTTCTTGGCTGAAAACATTATAAAGAAATTCCTGAAGGTGCACAGTACTGGTTCTGTTTACTTAGCTCAAAGCACCCCAGGTTACTTGTTTTCTAAGTAACTGGGCACCTGGTACTTATTTTTCTTCCAGCTCTCTTGTCCTTTAACATGGCTTTCCCTTCTAAATCATTGCTCTCAGAAGTCATTTTCCCATACTTCAGGCCTATTGTGTAGTATCTCATTTATAATTTGAAAATTATAAACTCTGGTTTTAGTTGAAAACCCATTTTCTAAATAAATAAGCATAATTCTCAATTTTGCAACCTGGGAATTTTAAACTACTTTATTCTAAAGTAGTCACCTTTGGTACTATCTGTAACTAAATAAGAAGTATTTTGGGGTGAAGTACACCTGTGCCCCAAGATTTTGGATTTAATATTAGTACTGTGAACTTCTGTTCCTAAATTTTCATGCAATTAAAATCACAGGTTCATTACAAGAACAGATCTATAGCTTAGCTCATTTTGTTCAGGTTGCAGAACCTAAGGCTCCGGCACTACCTATGTAATTGCCTTTTTTTTTTTTTAAACCTATGTAATTTCTTAATAAAAATAAATTTCTGGGGCTAGGGGTATAACTCAGTAGTGGAGTGCTTGCTTAGTATTTGTGCCTGGATTCAATCCCCAGCAAAACACACACATATGCGCACGCATGTGTGGACGTTCTGTTACCTTTAGGTGCAGAGATTCACAGTGATTTTTGTTTCTTACTTTCGTATTGTTCTTTACTAACTTTAAAAAAGAGACTATAAGAAACAGCTATTTTATAAAAGAAAAGCACAGTAGAAAGAAGAAAGGTATTAAAATTTTTTTAAGTGCAGTATGATTAAAACAAAACAACAAAGGTTTGTTCTAAGTTTAACATTAGATTCAGAAGACCTAAGCTAAATCTTTGGTCTACATTTATTACTTTTATGGCTTGAGCAAATCATTCATCATTTGAGGTCTAAGTTTATTCATCTGTTAATGGGAGAAGATTAGAAATCTTTAGAGAAAATACTTTTATAACAGTATATGATTCTAATGTTCATGATTTGCTTCACTCATCCCATTGATACTAAAAATATTAAAATTGTTTTACACTTTAATAGGTTCATAAATTTATAAATGACATTTCTTTTCTAAAAACACTCTTTACAATGCAATATCATGGTTATTATTTAACATGACATTTAAGGGACACAGCATACATTAAGGTAATGGTAATAAGATAAATGTAGAAATGTACAATGTAATTTTCATAAAGTACTTAAATGGTTAGGAAACAATTTTATGAGCTGGAGATGATGCAAATATTATTTAAACATAAAAGCTGATCAAAGGGGGCCTGGTCCACAGAAGATGTTTATTTGATGTAACAAAACAATACAGTTAGTGTTAGACCCAACCACAAAGAGCAAAGGAATGAAAAATTTATACAATGTACATAGAAAAAACAAGATGCTTACTATGACAACTATATATTCCTAAAATAATGCTTCTAAAATTACTCAATTATTGAAATTTATATGAAAAAAAGACGTTAATAGCGACAAAGTGCATAAAACCAAACATCATATTTTGAGCAAATTAACGTACTAGGCAATTTTACTAACAATGCATGATTTTTTTTTCTTTACAGTCTGCTCAAAATATCTTTATACCAACAGAGTGGGCAGAACATTTAGGTTTAATATCAATTACACAATATTAGCATAAACTTCCACAACTACATAGGGTATTGTTTTCTTTTGAGCTGGCAAAGTAACTACAGAAACATCAGATGATTTCTCTAAACTGAGAATTTTATCCAAATAAACGCCACATACCTTCCAGATATATGCATATCTTTCTATATCATGTAAATGGCTTTACCCATTTAAATAATAAACCATACAGCATTTAAGAATCATTATTATAAGATTAACAATGTCATGTTCCAGGTTTAACCATTTCATAGGCCAAAAAAAATTTCTTCTTAAAAACTAGTTTTATAAATGCAGAATATATTGCATGAGTAACTGCTGGTATTTTTAAGAAAATATATTGTGCAATTGTGGCTACCATGTACTGCTGTTAAAGCATTATTGTTTATGTAAAATGTGAAAAAAACTGAGTAAAAATTTTTCAACTGCCTATGATCATGATGAAAGGTTACTGCCTTCTTAAAAAATTATATTGGCATCTTATTAAAAATAAATCAATAAGGGACAAACTCCCTAGCCAAAAAATAAATAAATAAAAAGGTGCATTTTTAAATGATGCTAATACAATGCAATGGTTTAAATACCAAAGAACTATGAAAATGTGCTGTGATCTGGCATTAGAGAACATATTTTAAAAGAGCATTAATGTAAATTAAGTAGAAAGGGGATCAAAATTGAACTATCCAAGTTTGTGCAGTATTGTAGCCAGGCTTCTAAAATTAGATATAGAAAATATAAATAGACTGCTTTAGGTAATGAGCCACCAGTGTCCAAAAAATAGGAAAAAAAAAAAATAAAGAAAAAAAAAAAAAGGAATGAAAGTTATGAAAAAGCTCAGTTAACTTGATCCAAAGCTCTGAGTAATTCTTCACCCTGCAGTAGGTTTCTGCTGCCTTGTATAGGAGCATTAACTTCACAATCGTAACTGGTCAACTGTGGTAATCCACTTTCATCCATTGATTGCCCCAGCAGTCTACATGCTAAATCTGAAAAACAAAAAGACACCCAATTCACTCAATGTATTATTAATTTTCCACCGTGTACTAGTATTGGGTGAAATAAAGCAAATAAACTTCTGGATAGGTTTTTAGTCAATTGGGTAAAACTGCAGCAATGTAAACAAATAAATGCTTATCAAGTATACTGGTGCTATGTCAGAAATGTTTACAGGAGACAAGGCACAGAGAGAGATATATCAGTTTAGTAAAAGCCATAAAAATTCATGGGCTTCAGTGTCTATTAATCTTAATATTAATAGCATATAGATCTAGATATATCAGAAAGAACCACTACCAAATGAAAGTTCTACCCTGTATTACAGTCAGAAGATAAAATGTTACTGTGCTTTACTTTTTCCATCTTGCTAAAGAATCTAAATCACTCTCACTTGGAGTAAAGCTCCTAAATAAAAAATTTCTTTAACTGTCCTTGTGGTATTTGAGGGCCAAACAGACTAACCAGAGGGTATTAAAATAATTGTCTTTTGCTCCATTCCATTCTGTTCACTAGATTTGCATCCTTTTACACGTTTCCAAGAAAGTGATGTAGTAGTTGCACGTTCATCTGGTTGCTGTAATAGTGTGCCCTAAAAAAAATAAGTTATTTAAAGTTTAGTATGTTTAATTTTTTTACAATTAAACTTTGAAATGAGTGTAAGTTTAATAGTAACATATAGGCAGATTTCTTAAATAGTACCTTAAAATTATTTTAAATTCTTTCTCTTAATAATACTATGATAGTCATTTGATATCTACGGTTGTTACTCTGCCTGTAAATACTTTGCAGTTAATTTGGTCTAAAAATATCACTATGGATTATTCCACTCCAGCACACAGTTATCCTAAGACACAGTGTTTGCACTAATATGGGAGCATAACTTAAGGAAAATGAGACCAGAGGTAATACTGAGAGTGGAGTAATGGAAGAACTTCACATCTTACTCAAAATGCATCTGTACTGCTTTGAATTTTTACCCCAAGAATGTATTAAATGTATTTTTAAAAATAACTATGTACAGGGTAAGAAACCCCAATGTATACCCTCTGAAAATATAACTTTGGTATTTAGAAGAAACAAGGAATTACCTGTATATAACTTGGAAATAGCACATTAGCTAGAGTAGAAAAGCAACATACTAGACTCTCACTTACAATTCCTACTGCTTGAAAAAGTGAACCATCATGTTCCATTTTTCGCTTTCTCTGAGCATTCTGCAAAGCTAATATCTTTGGATTCAGCTCTTCCTCAGGAACTGTATTTCTGGAAAAGAAAAAAAAAACTTCTAGATAAAAATATGGGCTGTTACCATTTTTTAAAAAATGTACATTAAGGGATAGAGCAGTGGCTCAGTGGTGGAGACACAAAGGTCAGATGAAAAACTAAAGTTGATTCTCTCTAAAAAAAAATTAAATTTTTTAAAACAAAATGCATGTTTTAGTTTCCAACATTAATATAATGTTATATACATAAAAGAACTTTTCTGACTGCTAACATTTATCAGTTTAAAAGCAAAAATTCAAGCTCAGTTACATTTTTTTTTTTTTTGGTACTAGGGTTTTAACACAGGGCCTTGTGCATACCAGGCAAGGGCAGATTACTGAGTTATACCCCTATTCCAAAAGCTCAGTTTTTAAAACAAAGTTTTCTAAACTATATGTAACCCTATTTATCTTTTAATTTTTTTGCAGGGAAGCAGCAAAGTACTGAAGACTGAACCCAGAGCCTTGCACATGTTAGGCAAGTGCTCTACCAACTGAATTACATCCCCAGCCCTTAAAACCCTATTTTAACAATAGAACCAAACAAAACTCAAAGGATAAAAAGAGTTAAATAATAGCCTTTTATTTCACCTAATTAACAATACACCAATATTCTTGGGACTACTAAAAAATAAGATGAATTTCACATGTTAGCATTCCAGTTTATAAAATACTTCATATTCATTAGCTCATGATAAACTTACTCTAGTTCAAGGACAGGTATAATAGGTATTATCATAATCATTTTATAAAGGTCAGAGTCTCACTGTTTTTATAACTTGGTCAGAGTGCCACTGTTAATTAGTTGTACATATAGAACCCCAGGTCTCCAGTCACCACCATCCCCCTCCGCCATGGCCTTCTGATAGTGCTAATTTTGCTTTCAGCACTGGCTCAAAATAAGCTTTCTGTATGTAAAACTAATGTCAAGTGGTAAAGAAATGTAATAAAGAGCCAAATACATCAGTTTTGTTTTATTTATTTCAGCTTTTCAAGAACCCTTCCCTCTCACAATAAATAATCATAAGTGGCTCTTTGAGTTGTTCCAGATAGTCGAGAATGTTAGATGGTAAGTGATACCATACTAATTCCCTTCTTATATGCATCATTTTTGTTTTGTTTCTAAAAACTGTATAAAATCTCTAGTATATAAACAGGTTTTTATATTCTTCTAAATGTATTTTTTATGAAACATAACTCAGTCATCATGTAAATATAATCTTAGTGGTAGTACTTTCAATAGTTTATCTTTAATTCTCAGTTATTTAAAGCTATAAATCTTCTGGATTACCACAGCACTTTGATTTTGCGAATAATTACCTAGAAAGGGGGCTGGAGCGGTGGCTCAGCAGTTTTGGCACTTGCTTGGCAAGCATGAGGACCCAGGTTCAAACCCCAGCACCACATACACAACTAAGTGTTGGAGCAACGAAGGCCATGTGAAAAACTAAATAAAGTTGTTTCTCTCTCTCTCTCACTGTCCCTCTCTCTTTGAAGAAAAAAAAATACCTAGAAAGGTTGGGGGGAAAGCCTCAATATATTTGTGAAAGTTCATCACTTAAAACACTTAAAAGTGTTCACAGTACATGCTATATTGGAGATAATGTTCTAAAACTAAGGAATCTGATATTAGACTTGGTTTTGACATGTAAAATCCAAGGGGAGCAACACCTGATCAGAAAATTGAATATCCCATCCTCTATAGCTGATATAGTATGCTATTTTGTTTTAAAAAGATTACTGTCATTTATATTATTATATTCATTTATCTATCACTCCAGCAAGCAAGAACTATGTGTCAGGAATTGAGCAAACTATTAATATCACTCAAATGCCAAGATACTGTCAGTGCCTTAATGGAGCTCAGGGTCTGAAGTCAGTTGATGGCATAGTATTTGTAAAATATTTTTGAATTCATCTAAAGCCCAAGATTTTTTTTTTCCCTAGCTCAAGAAAAAGGCAGGCCTATTTCCATTACTCCAGTTCAAAGCTGTGATGCAAGTCAGGGAAAGAAAGCCATGTGCTCTGGTTATGGCAGTGTTTCTTTCCTGTTGCTGTTGACAGCTGGTTCAGGTCTAAACACAGTAAAGCAATCATTTTTCTTCTCCACACTGACTAGTTAAAATCTCTTTCCTCTAACTTTAGCTTTAAATTTAAAACATGTCAAATCCCATTACAAATTAAATAGAGAAAAAATTTTTGGTACTGAAGATTGAACCTGGGGTGCTTTAACCACAGAGTCACATCCCCAGCCCTTTTTATTTTGAGACAGGGTCACTCATAGTTGCTTAGGGCCTCCCTACATTGCTGAGGCTGGTCCTGAATTTGTGATCCTCCTGCCTCAGCTTCCTGAGTGGCTGGGATTACAAGTGTGTGCCACCATGTCTGGCTATAATTCTTATAAATTAAAAAAATGGATTGTGTCCAAATATTTACTCAAACATTGCTTAATTCCATTGAAGCAACATTTAAGTCCATCGCAGAAGTCTTGGTACAGGCCCCCCCAAAAGCCCTTTAACATATAATATAGCTAATGTACAAGTATCCAATGAAAAATTAAGCAACTTTTATTCAGTACTGGCAACTGAACCCAGGGCCTCAGGCATGCTAGGCAAGTGCTCTGTTTAGAAATCATGTAACATCAAAAAATTTTGCTATAACATAATAGAAAAACTATAACTTAAATGTTACATATAAATACCTTTGACTCAAAGTGACAGATACCACGTTAGGACTTCTTGGATGAGATTTTTCTGTCTGCTCTATGACTCCTTTTCCTGCTCTGTTTGGTGAGGCTGTCCGACTTTTAGTATCATTATATGATGGTGATGTTGTGGCACTAGTAGTTTCTTTAGATACATGGGTAGGAGATGAAGATGCAATCAGTATCTTAATGTCTTCCATACCATCTTTTGTCACTGTTTTTAATTCATCAGTGGTGGGGGTGGCGGTGGTGGCGGCGGTGGTGTTGTTAATAGTAGGTTCTTGAATTTGAGTCTGCTGAAATACTGAAATTGTGCTCACACTCTGAGGGCTTGAAGAACCACTTTCTAATGGTGACAGCTGATCAAAGGAACGCAACTGGAAATCATCATCCATTGGGATATAGGGGGCCAACATCTCCAAGTCTAAATCAGTGTCCTTTAAAACAACAAATACATAATGTTTTACAATGGTCATACCTTGTAAAAGAAAAATAAGTTCAAACCCAGTTATTTTAGACTACAAACTAATTAAGCTTAATACAAAATAAACAAATTCATATACCTGAGTTGAAAATGGATTCTTTGCTTCTGTGTCTTCAGCAAAAAGTTTCTCTACCAATTCCAACTTGAATACATTGACCATATCACTATCCACATCAAAACAGTACTCACTGGGACTATTAGGCTGTAAAAGGAATTAAATGTGTGAACTTTTCCCTGAAGAAGCCTCCATGTGTTATGCTAGTCTATAATTTATATACCAAATCTCAGAAAACACATAAATTCCATCTCATTTATCAGATTTTATTTAACAAAAAGTTACACACTTGACCTTATATTGGTAAATAATTTTGCCAGTATACATACAGTATACATTTATAAATGACTGTATAATATCATTTATAAAAACTAAAAGATGTGCTCATCTGTTATTCTAAAGAATAAAACTAACAGTTAAGTCCCATAATAGTAGCTAACTGGCCAATTAACCAGATGATACATTCACTAGAACCTACAGAGAAGGCACAGTCCTCTGATGAATACCTAAAAATTTCAACAGCTACTCTAGGTGATGGGGACAAAACCAAATTCTTTTAATAAACCTTACTGAATATACTATTATAGTACAACTTCTGGGCAAGAATTCTAGCCAAAAAACCCATAGTTGAGTGTTGTAAGTATAAAATTTTACTTCCCTCTATTCTAAAAGACAGAAATTAACAATTTTTGTGCTAGGCAACTAAGCAATCACAGCAAAGGATATATTTTTCAGAAAACTATGAGATTTCAAACCTACTTCTCAGCATGTCAGTTTTAGTCAATATTTAATGTAGGACTTTTTACCACTTATTAAGACTTATTTTTGTGCCTCCTCAAGTTACATGATTCAGAACTAAGTTGCCCTATTCACGAGCATTGTTTTAAGTAGCATTCTACAATGCTATCATTCTAGAATTGGAAATAGAGCTATTTGTAATACCTCTATTAGTGGCCCAACCTAACCTTTAAAAAGACTATTTTTTTATTGAGTTTTTAGGACTATCAATATCAAAACAGATCTAGTGGTGTTAACAAATACCACTTAAATTTATAATCTGTTTTGTAAGACTTTGTACTTTCATGTTATACTTATCCAGAATTATAGCAGTGATGGAAATTAAACTAAATTGGGCAAAGAACTTGTGAGGTCTTTTCCCATTTAAACTTTGCTAAGCCCTTTGCCACTGGACAGATCTCCAATTCAAAGGGGTGAAAGGAATAGGCTAGAGCTACCTGGAATACACCCAGGTAGTTATATTCTCTGTGGATATATAAATAACCTAACTTTTACATTTGAACTTATGTGAAGCCAGTTTCTTCCCAGTTCCTATCCCTGAGCCTAGAACATGTGCTGAGTTCTTTATTAGGCTATTAGATTTTATAATAATTTTGAAGTATTAAGATTAATACTCTAAGTGATATATGATCCAAATTAAAAGTGTGAATCAAATTTACAAATATATTCCTGAATTTTAAAATTTGGAAGTTGTTCTTTTCGTATTTATACCATGGTACCTACCTCAGGTGAACTCTGTCTAGTGCTTCCATCAGAAGGACTGGCTGGCTGATCTTGAATCTGAGGCATGGTAAAAGAAAGTTCCAATGACTCTGGATTTGGCTCTAATTTTAATGCAACTTCTTGATTGAGTGCTGGATCAGCACTACTTCGAAGTGGCTTTGGAGTTTCAGAAGCAGGTAATGGAGACATGGCCAGATTTATGTTCTGTAATTTTTCACTGGATGAGGGGAACATTACATCATTATACAATGGAACTTCCTCAAGTTGTTGGTCTTCACTTTCTGTATCTGTGTGTGGGGGGGATAGAGGGGGAAATTAGTCTAAAGAATACAAGACTGTTAACAGAGAAATTTGTTCCTTTTTACAATACTTGTATAAATTCACTTTAGTGACAAAATCTTAACCATGGTTTCCTTAACTGGAACATATAGATATTATGGTATAACTATTAAGTCTGAATTATCTTTTCAGTCTACTATTGGCACCTCCTGTTAATCTATGTGGCATAGACCTGCAACTCCAAACTTTCTATACATTGAATTTCAACCTAGTTTAGAATTACAATAACCTAGTTTTTAATTTCAGTGTTTGCTTTTATGGTATGACTTATTTATTCTTTAATTCAATTATACCTATTGCAAAAAAAAAAAAACCTAGTGGAGAAAATCTGACAGGGGGATAAAGAAATAGCAGAGTAGCTTGGGAACATTAAAGCAGAAAGAAAAAAATAGCTTAAGGGCTGGAGCCACGTCTCAGCGGTTATGGTGCTTTCCTGGCACACAAGTGCACGGGTTTAAACCCCAGCACCATATACGCACCATGAAGTGTCAGAGCAACAAAAGCCACATGAAAAACTAAATAAAAATTAATTCTGTCTCGTACACACACTGTCCCTCTCTTAAAAAAGAAAAAAAATACTGAAAAGCACAATTTCCAAAAATATTTTAAAAGCAGGAATATAAAGAAATTATAGGAGCAAAAATATTTAAGTGAGGGCTGGAGCAGTGGCTCAGCGGTTTTAGCGCTTGCCCAGCATGTGCAACTATGTGAGTTCAAACCCCAGCACCATGTACACAATGAAGGCAACATGAAAAACTGAATAAGACTGATTCTCTTTTTCTCTCTCTCTCTGACCCTCTCTCTTTAAAAGAAAAAAAAATACTTAAGTGAATAATTTCAAGAAGACTATGAAAAATAAAATGTACAAGCAATGCCAAGTGATTACTCACAAAAATGTTAGAATACAGTACAGTTGAAATAGGGCTTATAGCAAAACATAGTTGAGGAGATAACAAAGTAACTACCCACCATTGCTGCCAAAATCTAAAGATATGATTGTGTCTCCAGCAGCTGGGGCCAGCAAAGTTAAAGCATCAGGTTCCTTTTTAAGTTTATCAAAGAGGCTACTTGTATCCTCGGATTCAACTTTGGTGAAGAGCTGAGTCATTTTCATATCTGAAGATTCAACTGGTTTGAGGACACATTCTGTTTGTTGAAGGGAGAAAATCAAGTCGTGCTGAATAATACCACTGTCAAGAAAAGAGATTAGTAATTCTTAAATGATTACTTAAAACAACAAGGATGACAGGGACTATGAAATGACCTTAAGTTCTCCTTTGTGAAAATGAACATTTTAATATTCCTTGAGATGCATGATCTCTTATGCATACTTTGTCACATTTAGTTTTTTAAAATACCAGTATGAAATAAAGAACTAATAAAATTCACAGAAGGCAATTCAAATATTTGACTAATTTCAATTTAAAAATTCAGAAACCCTTTGGGAAGAGTTGTGGTAACAAAGAAATTTGCAGTTAAGTACATGAAGGACACAAACAGATCTGTGGAATTTTTATGCTGATCCGCATAATGAAATTGGCATGAAAGAACTCTTTGGCACTAATATATGAGGCATGGCCTAAGAATGGTTCTAGAATATACAGATTCATGGGTAAAATGACCACACTCTTCCTAAAAGTGATGATTTATTTTCTTTGGGGCTAGAAAAATGATATGGTGATAATGCTTACAGAATACGGTAGAGGCAGGATGATGAACAACTGCTCTAACTTCATGTTTGGCTTCAATGTAAATTTTATTACTACTTTAGTTAACATATATTCACTATGTGAAATGAACTGAGAAAACAAAGATTAAAATACCCAAACCTTGCCCTTAAGAAGTTTATAACCCCTTGTGAAAGTATAAGTGCAAACGGTTGAAATACACTATGATCACTGCTAAAATGGAGAAGGCTTACTTAACAAAAAGGCTAACAAGCTGAAACCTGAGCTCAAGTAGAAAAGAGCATAGTGAAGAGCTCTTTTTGACACCACATTAAAACACTGAAGGATAGTGTCACCAGTGGCAAGAATAAAAACAAATAACCAATGTCTTCCAAAAATGGGTGATCAGAGATTTTGAAGATAGAACTCAATCTATGGAAGCAAGGGAATATGATGACAAGAAATGATGCCACACATGTAGACACGGTTTATCCTGGAGGTGATAAAGGGATCTTTAAAAAAAAAAAATTGTAAAGATATGTTACTCCCGAGGCTAGAGCTGGTGGCTCAGTGGTTCCGGCACTTGCCTGGCATGTGCGAGGATGCGGGTTCGAACCCCAGCACCACATATACAACAAGTGTCTGAGCAACGAAACCCACATTAAAAATGAAATAAAACTGATTCTCTCTCTCTCTAAAAATAAATAAGTAAATAAATAAATAAATAAATAAAAAGTTGCTCCTGAAGTCACTACCAAAGTTTGTCCTTTGTGCTTCTTCAATGAACCCAAATCCCCTTTGAGTTTGGTGCTTTCCAATTAATGAATTACTGTTTGCTCAAATAAACTATTTACAATCTTTTATTTTAAAAAAATTGTAAATCAAGCATGGTGGTACACGCTTGTAATCCCAGCAACTCAGGATGCTGAGGCAGGAGGATTGCAAATTCAAAGCCAGATCTAGCCACTAAGCGAGGCCCTAAAGAACTTAGACCCTGTCTCAAAATAAAAAATAAAAAGGACGGGGGATGTGGCTCAGTGGCAAAGTGTCAAGTGTTCCTAGGTTCAATCCCCTATTAGGACACACACACACACACACATACACACACACACACACCCAAAAAAAAAAAAAGAGCAGTGAGGAAAATGAGATATCCATGTATCCATATATTGAAAGCTCAGGCTGGTAGATGAACTAGAATGTTTGGTAATGTGGAGGATAGACTAAATGAGTCAGATCCTACTGGAATAGAGCAAATAAAAGATTAAGATGTCCATATATTTAAAAATCAATAAACTAAGATTTCAAGAATATAACAAAAGCCATGTTTCACTGCATACAGTCTTCATTATAACCTTTTCAGGTAGTATCATCTCACCTACATGGGTGGATGGAAGGAGAAATGAGGAGACTTCCCCAAGGTCATGGAGCTAATGAGTTGCAGAGCTATGACACAATACCATTCCTAGAACAGTGTTCTCCCAACAATAATAAAGCTATCTTGAGCTGTGTATATAGATAGTATATGCCTAGAGCTGTAAGACTAGAGCAAACTAATCCACAGATTAAGTATTTTTTTCAAGGTCTTTTAAAAAAAATAGGAGTGAAAGTATGTGGACAGACAACTACTGGTAGTATTCAGGGAATCACTGTGGAATAGTTGAACTGAAAAATCATAGTTCTATAGCAAAGTCGAAGTAAAATATTTCAGTTAATACTTATAATTTTCTCTTCCTATAAAAAGTACCCAAAAAGTTACTACTGGCTATCCCCAGGCTTACCTCACAACATAATTTACACATACAATGCATTGTGGTTGAGAGTTCTTGGTGTTGTATATAACAGTTGCTTGAGTTTCTACCCAGACATATCCACCTCTTTTGGCAAGCATCCTGTACTGCCCTGTGGTGACTTGTCCTTTCGTAAACACTAGTAATGGAGAGGAAAAAGAAAGATACAGAGGAAATAACTGAATTTTCAATCAAATGAGTGGATGATGGATGTGCATCATCATTTTAGAAAAGGGAAGAAATGTTTAGTTTAATGGTACCAGTTGTAACTGTTTAAATTGAGTAAAAAAGCCGAGTATAGCTGAAACACACCCCCACCCAAATAAAACTTCTTCCCCAGGCTGGAGGGGTGGCTCAGCAATTGGAGTGCTTGCCTAGTATGCACCAGGACCTGGGTTTAAACTCCAGCACCACATGTACAACTAAGTGTCAGAGAAACAAAGGCCAGATGAAAAACTAAATAAAATTGATTTTCTTTCTCTCTTTTTTTTTTTTTTTTAAGAGAGAGG
>PVKS010004637.1:0-20832 GCA_004027875.1 Aplodontia rufa
ACCATTCCAGAAGCCGATGTTATTCCTACACTAGATACCCATTTAACACATGAGTTCTTCTGGGGGAAACTGCAATAGATGAAACCCATAGTAGCTTATCTATGTGTTAGCATTACCCCTGGTTATCAAAGTTTATACACAATGATTGCTACAGTTTTGACAATGTTTCCCCCTCATCTGTATCCTGTATCGCAATATAGTTCTAATAAATGTGAGGAAAAAAAAACTGAAAGGGGAAAAAAATAATTTGCTGCATTGCCTGTCCTAGCATTTGACTTCATGTCACACTTTCAAAAGGGACTTTAATCTTCTGTGGATAGCAGATCTTTCTAGCTTTTCAGCGTGTGTTCTAGATGGTAAGAGGGACAAATGACAAAAGCAACCAGCCAGTCAATGGCTTCCTGCTGGAGCAGGGGTGAGGTAGGTGATGTGTATTTACCCCCTTTCTGCACTGCCTTTACAGTGCAGAAAAAGGATAGAACACCAGCAAGGAGACTTCAGGAGATGTAGCATGCACCAAATTCTGTATTAGTTCTCAGAAGAACTCTTTATGATACAAATTGATAAAACTAGTATACTGGGCTGGAGCAGTGGCTCAGCGGTTACAGCTCTTGCCTTGCATGCGTAAGTTTGTGAGTTCAAAACCCAGGACCACGTACACAACGAGGTGTTGGAGCACTGAAGGCCACATGAAAAACTGAATAAAGTTGATTCTCTCTTTCTTTCTCTCTCAATGTCCTTCTCTCTTTAAAAAGAAAAGAAAAAAAAAAAAAGACAAAACTAGTATACTAAGGAGGGCACCAGACTATATCAGTGAGGCACAAATTGTATTTCTGACTCTGCCTCTAATTAGCTGTGTTGTCTTTGCCAAGTCAATAAGATTCACCAGGCCTATTCTGTCTTTGATAAAATGGGTAGACACATACAATGTTTTCTAGGCTGGGACTGATGGTGCAATCATGATCCCAGCTACTGGAGAGACTGAGATGGGAGGGTCAGAAGTTCCAGGCCAGCATGGGCAGCAACAAACCAACAAACAAAAATTCTTATACATGGCATTATGCACTGCCTTATATCAGAGAAAGAACCCCTTGCCCTCTTTTTGAACCTGCAACAATACCTGCACCAGTGGTTCATGGGAAGTGCTTGGAAGATGCCTAGGGATTCCTCTGATGGATGCTAGGGGCTACAGAACTTGGTAGAAGGGAACGTCTGAGCAAACAGCTTTTCTAGCGCCTTTCTCTTGCTTCTTACCAGAGTTTCTGTTTCTTTCTGTTTAACAGTGTAAATTATTATTTGAAGAAAGTATTTTTAATATTTTTAATATTTTTTAAATATTAAAACTTCTGATTGAAACTGTTTGACAAGAAGAGATCAATCTTAGTAACAGAATAATTCTCTGTTCAAAGCCTCTATTCAGTGACTTCTGCATATGAAGTAAAAATGTTTGATTTTATGACAAGATCAAAGAAAGGCAAATTTGGCATGCTTTAGCAGCCATGACAATATTAACTCACCCTATTTTATAGACCATGAACATTTCCCTCAACAATTTAATGTAGAAATCATCAAACTGGTTTAGATGACATAAAGTGATATAGTTACATATTTTAAAAATGTGAAATCTTGAAATTCTGTATCAAGATAGCTTTTGTTGAATTACATATATATTCTTGAAAGATTTTTCTTAATCTTAACAATTCATTCACAGTCCTACTTTTCATTGTACTTTGACAAAGTCGTGGTTAGTTACCAAACAGGGCCTTATATTTGACCTTTTCTTTTCCCTCACTTATAATGAGGATAAGACATGCAGTTTGAATAATTACTAAAGGATTTAGTCATGTTTACAATCATGCTGTATATTTTAAACATTTAGGTTAGTTCTTGGCACATAAAAAGCAATACATAGTACTCATTATTGTAATGTACAGAAAAGGTCTCATCTGAGAATCTAAACCTCACTTTGAATCTATCCTTTCACCAAAGAGCTGTTTCACAAAATGTGTTTTGGATAATGCCAACCCCTACAAGTATGAAGTCAAATAAATTCAGCCATATTTTCCATTTCTGGAGATTTACCCCAGCCCATCGGAGGTATGAGAAATCTTGAGGTCATGGATTAACTTTGTCTAATCCATAATTTTCCAAACATATTAAAGGACAAAACTTCTTATAAAAATGACTTCCATTACTTTTCTTATAAAACATGTGTTCTGCAGAACACATTTTGGAAAATATTGCTTATAATGAAAAGAGTTTATTGCATAAAATCAAAACAATAATATGGGACTAATATCCTTTCCATTTTCCCATATTATTTCATTTGAACTTTACTATATGCTGGAAGGTGGGCTTGGAAGGCATTATTATAGCTGCTTCACAATGAGGAAGCAGGCTGATACTTTGTCACAATGGAAAAAATTACACAGTCCATAGTTAGTAGAACCAGGATTTTATAGCCAGGTGTTCCAACAGCTAAGCCAAAGCTTACCTCCCTAAACTTCTGCTTCCCTCTAATAAAATTAGTCAAAGTACTGATATGTGCTCCGAGAATTTTCCTAGTAAACACTTTGAGGATCAGACTTTCACAATTTTCTTTCCTTTCCCACAAAGGGAATTTAACTTATTGTTGCCCTACTCTGTGCTACTACCTGTCACATGTGTTGTCTGTGATCGGCTGAACGGAGGGAATTAGCAGCTGGCAAGGCACTGGGGAAACAGCAGCCTGAACCCTAAGAAGGTTTAGAAATGATGACTCATCCTCTCAAAATCCTCACGGTATATATGAATCTTTATATAAGATTTCAAAAAAATAATTCTGCAATTTTCTCCGGAATGACAACACACGAGAAGACGGACAACAATGATAATTGTCATGATATGCATACTTAGAAAGAGGCCCTGCCATTCGTCGTCTTGTTTGGAGAAATTGAACTTGGATCTGGTAGTTCAGGAATCAGAGGGGACCTTCCCATGACAAGCAACCACAGAGGTGCATAAATTAAAGCAAACAATGCTGTTGCCAAGGTTAGAGGCCACTGAGAATCATTTCTTGATCTGGGGATGCTGAGATATGGGTCATAGCTTCAGTAGCTGTGGGAACAGAAAAGCATGGTCTTGTAGCTTTGATGGAGGCCCCTAAAAATCTTATTACAGACTAATGTCACAGCAGAAGTTACTAGTTGTGAGACTCAAAGAAATCATTCTTTGAGTTCCACTGTCAGCTGTGGATGTTAGTGCTACTTTATAGGAAGTTTAAATGAATCTACTGGAAAATACATCTAGCACCGCTTACAACTCAACAAAGGTGTTATTAAGGTTTTTTTTTTTAATTGAGCTTGGTGAAGTAATTTCAATATTCCCCATTTAACCCAAGAGGGAAGCAAAACTCAGAAGGTCAAAAAGTACCTGAAGTCATGCAGTAATTAGGAAGTGGACAGAGGGATTCAATTAGATCTTGTGAATCTAGGTAAACCCATTATTTATTTCAAGCAATAAGGAACTGGCCCCATTTGAAATATTCCTCAGCTTTGCCTCATATAAACAAGTTACAAGACTCCATAGTTTAAGAAAGAGTCTTCCTTTTGAAATCTTAATGACTAATTACATTTATATGTGGTGTTGTAGCTATATTATAATCACTCCTTTCTTTGAAAACCCAGCCCAGCCCCTTAGATGATCATCTTTCTCCATTCTAACCATAATAGCTCTACAGTATAATAAAGTTCAGAAGCAGATATTGGAACAAAGCCAGGTATTGATTAGCTCTCATGTGCTGACTGCTGTGGAAATTTCTGTTCCACATGGAAGAAAATGCAAACTGCTTTGAGAAATCATTGCAAATGCTTCACATAGATGATTGACTTATTCCACTTCATACATGTACACAATGAGCTGAAACACTTATGTGGGAAACTTTTTCCCTGGATTACATTCAGGAATCATCACTATAATAATGAAATTGGGGGTGAATATGAACAGAGAATGGAGCAACTTATTTTTGTGTGCTGTACAAACTGAGTTAAAATGTTTTCTTGAAGATAAGCCTCATCATTTCCCTTTTACCATTGATTTCATATATGGGATAAACACAGTCAAGAAAAAATATTACATAATTATTTTTAACATTTGGATTTATAATAGGTAAGGAATGAATGAGTTTACTTGTGAGTTGAAGATTAGAGGGGATTTTAACCATTTAAAGAACAAATATCTAATCCTTCATTTAATAAATATGAATAGATTATCTATTTTATACAAGCACTTTAATACAACAAAGTGATGTTAAGGTTTTTCTAGCGTGGGTAACATGTTCACATCTGAATGAAAAGTTTAAGATGAATTATTTGAAACTTTTACCCACTGTGTGAATATCTCATAAGCTTTATTATAAAATGAAGAATATTACTTATATGAAGAGGTTTTCTGGATATTGAAGTATATTCCTTTATGTACCAACATTTTGTTTTAACTCTTCCAGCTAAAGCATATGGAATGCCTGATTATTTATCAGGGAAACAAATGGTTACTTTTTTCAATGGAGATCATCTCGTTATCTATTAAGTTCTATATACTGTACAGGTTCTGTGGCTATCGTGGAGTGTAATTTATATTTTTATGCTACCTAGCTAATTATTGCTAGTATATAAAGCTGCTCCTGGTTTTGCAAGGTGAGCTTCAATCTTTGTTATGTGCCTGTTTGAAATGGAATACAGCGTGGGAGATAGCAAAAGTAACAGCTATCATACGGTTCTAAGGATCTCTGCTCCATTTGAAGATGAAGGAGACTTTGTATTTGGTCACTTTGTTATACCTGACTGCATAGTTCTTTGTTTTGTCCTTCCTTACATGAAGTTTCAGCCAATGAATGTACATTGTGGGATACTCTTAACCTCACTGGAAACAGACTTAGCTCAAGCGATCAACAATACAGCCCCATTCTCTGCCTTTTAAGATGGAATTTATTGTTTTTTCTTAATCGTCAAGGATTTTATTTAAAATACCAACTACAAAGTATTGGGTTGGAATGATAGACTCAGGAATTTCTATTATGTGCAGGGCAGCATGACCTTAAGCTAAATGAACTAAAAAAAATGATGCTGCTTGGCATCTTTCATTTACTTTTCTACAGTTTCCTGCTCCCTTTCATCTTGCCAGTCTGTGGGTACTCTTCTTCCTGTTGCCAGATGGTTTGCTCCATGAGGGGCGTCCTATTTCTCTCCAGAAAGCAGGACCAATCACTGTATACCATTGCATGCCCTTCTCATGTTATATTCTTAATGAATCTTTTTGCGTTTGCTGTTTTGAATTCCAAGTGATTTGCAAATTTTCAATGGGCTTAAAACAATTGTAAATATTTTTTGAGAAAGGAGCTGCAGGATCACCTCCGGATAAAGTGAAGAAGTGTTAGTGTCAAAATTTAAGGCATTCATTTGGATTCATCAACAAATTTTTTTGACATTTGTTTTTTTAATTATTGATGCTCAGTTCTGTCTAGTTCACTGAATACACAAAAATTATTTCAAATAAATGCTATTATTACATCAAAACATGTTTAGAGAAATTTCGATAAAACAAAAATGAAATAACTATGAGATATTTGGAATTAAAAATAATTCAAGGAGGACATCAATGATGATATCAAATGGCCATAAAGATTATCTTTTAGGGGCTAGAGCAGTGGCTTGGTTGATATGGCACTTGCCTGGCATGTGTGAGAATGCATGTTTGAACTATAGCACCACATATACAATGAAGTGTCGGATCAATGAAAACCACATGAAAAACTAAATAAAATTGATTCTCTCTTCCCTCGCTGTCCTTTCTTTAAAACAAAAAGATTATCTTTTATATTCTTTTGCCTCATATATTCTGCTGACTCTGTCAAAAACCTTGATTTTTTTTTATTAAATGCCCCCAAACTTAAATGTCCACAGGTAGATATTTTCAAATATGCAAATGCTTGATATATAGTGTCTTGGGGGGAAAAAGTTCAGATGTGTTGTAAGTAGGATCTGCCTTAGAATAAAATCTGTAGGCTCTGTGTTATAAAAGAAATTATTTTTATGTAACAGTCAACTTTTAATGGGCAAGCACAATCAATTTTTTAAATATAATTCTTACTTACACATTTGGAAACTGATGCTAATTTCATACTTTTGTAATTATGAGTCACCATTTCAACAGTTGTCACTTTCAAAAGTGTCACCGGTGTCTTTCTAGCTGAAAATTATTTACCAAGTTCAAATTAGATGACTAGAGACCAGCTGAAGCCTCAAGATGCTATATAAAGGCAATAATTATTTGATGTGCTTTCAAAGGTGCCGTCCAACCTTGCTTAACCTCATGCAGGGCGATGCTCCATAGGGGACACAGGCAGGAAGGAAATATTCTAGAGCAGTTTACAGAATTAGATCACTTTTCACAGTAGTGTGTCTATCAACCATGCACTGGCAAAAAAAGAGGCTTTCAATAAATGGCCTGTTCTGCCCAGTATGGGGAAAGTAAAAACTCATCCTAGCAGAAATTTAGAGACTTGACCATTGCCAAAGAATGAGTTAGAGATAAGCCAGGACTAGAACTTTTCATTTGCTTCCCTCTCTGAATTTTTGTCCACAGTACACTGATTCTGGGTTACATCTTTATATAACTCTTTCCTTCTGATTTTGTGGAAACTTCTTAAATTGCTCTTTCTTCTTCAGACTTTTTGTAAAATGCTCTCTTCTGACCTATATTATTGATGAAAGAACCATATATTAATATATCATATATTAATAAAGTGAAGAAATTTTAGTGCCAAAATATGTAATATGCTACATTCAGAGAGAAATAGGCCTTGCTCAGACAGAATTTTAAGGGATCCCTATTTAATTCTACCTACATTAATAGTGACACTAGTCATTGTTCTATCAGTCCATTTTGTGTGTACATTAATAACCCAAAAAGCTTGTCAGGTTAGGGCTTTATGAAGTTAACAAAAGTTTTCATTGCTAAAACATGAAAATATATGTAGTTTTCAGGAAGGATTGCCCTAAAAACATGTGTTTTGCTTTCTGTAGCCATTGTCCATTCTTTTCCTTTCTTTTCTTTTCTTTTCTTTTCTTTTTTGGCACTGAGAATTGAATCTAGGGGTGTTTAACCACTTAGCCACATCTCCAGCCCCTTTTTTTATTATTTTTGTTTTGAGATAGGGTCTCACTAAGTTGCTTAGGCCCTCACTAAGTTGCTGAGGTTGGCTTTGAACTTGTGATCCGCCTGCCTCAACCTCCTGAGCAACTGGGATTACAGGTGTGCACCACTCCATTCAGCTTTTATTAATGAGGATGGGAATAACAAGTGACCATCATGGTCACAAATATTCTGATTTAAATTTGGAGAATCTTACTGTGAATTATGGTTTTATTTGTTCCAACTTCCATCTTTTCCTGGAATGTCTGCTTTTTGATTCAGGGTATGCCTTTCTAAGCCTAATTCTTATTACTGTAGTCTCAAAGCACCACCTCTATGTACAAAGTTGTGTTTTGATGTCTGCTGGAAATTTGCTTCCTTCAAATTCATTTTGCAAAATGTTACAAAGATTGTGATATTTAAGTTTTCTGTTTCCCTAAGAATTTAAGTCTCCATGTCCTTTGCTGGCTGCATTGGTTTATTATTTCTGATGAGAATGCTGTTTTAAATCTAACTTACCTTGAAGAGTTCTCACCAAACATGAATCCCTCCATTGTGCAAAATATAGCCGCTGTTATATTTCCTTTGTATCCTTCCAGCAGCAGTAGCTCAGAAGTAGCTCCAGGGAACTTATGGTTTAATCATTCCTTGTCCAATATCATATGAGTTACACTAACATAATTGTTTTTCTATCAGATGGCCTTGTAACATAATCCAAGTGCTTTCAGCTGCTACTTTGAAGGCAGTGCCTACATAACACCATACATCTGAATAAAGAGTAGGGAAATCTATTTCATTATAAAACAAAAAATACCCAGCTTTGTGTCTTGGAATTATTTATGAATTTATGTTCCTTCCTAAGTGATTTTAGGTTAGATATGAAATACATGTGGTAATGTTTAACTTATACAAATTGGATTTTGTGGGTATACTACGGTCAAAAGGCATGAATTCAACAAACATGTTTGAAGTGTATACTATGGATAAGGAATCCTAGAAGTTAAAGCAGTGATCAAAGCTTCTAAAAGATACTAAAATGGGAAAAGAGGACAAGTTATGTATGTAAAAAATCTGAAATAAGAGAGCAATATGGCTTTTGTTTGTTTACTGCTGTCATTTAGACTTCTTTGGGCATTAGGGTGAGTTAATGGGCATTATTTTGCACCAGTTAATTTGAGGAATTGAGTCTGCAGGAGCTCCAAGAAGCAAATGCAGAATTTCACATAGTAGTAGGTAAAGAAGGAGGAGGATGAACCTGGGAAGAGCAGCCTAAAATCCACCTCAGAGCTCACCCTAAGACTGGCTTCTGGACTTTAAAAACATTCAGCCAGCGAGTGATCTGTTTAATAATCTATATTCAAACGACTGCATACATCTTCCAAAAAGGTCTTCTCAAAACAAGGAAGTCTTTGTGGTGCTTGTTCTTTTGCAATTATTCTCAAGTTATCTAAGAAAATAAAATAATTTGCCTGATACAAATATACATTAGGGTTATAGAAACAACAGATGACTCTTTTTTTTCTAAAAGAGAGGGTCAGTGAGAGAGAGGGATAAAGAGAGAATCCATTTCATTTAGTTTTTCATATTTTTCATTGCTCCACACTTAGTTGTGTATATGGTGCTGGGATTTAAACTTGCTTCCTCCTGCATGCCAAGCAAGAACTGTAAGTGCTAAGCCATCGCTCAAGCCCCAGTTTACTCTGAACTAGAGAATAATTTTAAAGAAAATGTCTGTGTTAAATATTGTCCAAACAGAAGCAAAAAGTATTTATTTCTTGTGAAAATACCTTCCGGGCTTATTACCAAAAGATCATCACTTCAGCTCTGTGGAGACAGGCGCTATAAGCAGAAAAAGAAGAAGCAGGATTTTATGAAAGAGTCTATGAGACATGTATTCACAAGTAATGCTAAGCCTCTTTATGACTAGGTGGTAAAGTGTGACAAAGCACGGGAAGGAATAGGGACATTTTCTACTTCTATGTGAGTCACAGAGTATTTGGAGTAACATTGCTATTCTGCCATATGTATGGTTTTCAGCTTTGGGGGAAATCAAGAAGGCGTGGTAAGAAAAAAAATTCTTTTTTCTCACATGGTCAATGCCATGTGAGAGCAAAGATGAGAATTTATAAGTTCAAGAGAGAACCTTCGGAGACTCCTCAGGTGGAACTAAGGGAGAAATTGAAGGGAGTTCAAATTCGCTATGATTACTATTGCTACTAGTGTTGCAATCATCATCATATCCGTCCACATTCATCTTCCCGTTCATAGTCACAGGCCCTTAAAGCCCAGTAAAGCCTGCTTATCTAACTGGAAGTTGAAATGTAAGCCTGGAGAAAGGATAAGCCAGTCTTATTTATCCTTGTATTCACCGAGGATGTGGGGTGGGAGGCAGGGTTGGGGGAAATGTGTATTTAAATCTAGTTGATGTGCTCAGGACTGAACAATCATAACATGGGGGAATATTGGAGGGGCCTGATGGGCAATTAATGTCAAATGCCATGGTAAGGAGTTGAGCTTTGTTTCATGGTAATTGGCACTTGCTGGGAGTGCTTGAACCGGCCTGTGATGGAGGAGGGACAATGACACACATCTTGTCTCACTGTGTGTCGAAATGCACACCCAGTATACCGAAGAGTGACTCAAGTCTTTCAATCATGACAAATATATTACAATGAGAGAAACTAATACTTTTTTCAATTCATATATGTGAGCTCTGGGAAGAACTAATTTCAATGAAGTTACATTGTCTTGGTAAAGAAAAGGGAACCTGGGCTGGAGCAGTGGCTCAGGGGTTACGGCGCTTGCCCGGTATGTCTAAAGTATGCGAGTTCAAACCCCAGCACCATGTACACAGTGAAGTCTCAGAGCAACAAAAGCTGCATGAAAAACTAAATAAAAATTATTTCTTTCTCTCTCTCTCTCTTTGTCTCTCTCACTGTTCCTCTCTTAAAAAAAAAGAAAGAAAAGAAAAGGGAATTTTTTAAAAATGAACCAAACGTCCTCATTGAAGCCCAAAGAGATTCGCATTACCATGGCTTTCTAGGTATGTTTTTCTAAGTCTGGAATTTAGTACATGTAGAATGTCTTAAACAAGAAGATTAGGCTGGGGTCTGGAGAGGTGGCTGAGCATGCATGAGGACCCAGCTTTGAACCCCAGAATGACATACATAACTAAGTGTGGGAGAAACAAAACAAAACAACAAAAAAAGATGAAAAATAAATAAAATTGACTCTTTCTCTCTCTTTCACTCTCTGTCTTTCTCTTTCTTTCTTAAAAAGAAAAAGATTAGGCTCTTTGGCTACTTTTAGAATGACTCATGTCAATCAACATCTTCAAAGAATAATTACAAACCACCCCAATAAATATACGCGCAGTTTCTGTTCTCAAAATAAATTGTCTCAAGTTATTTTCCAAATATCAATGAATAAATGGAACAATTATTCAAGTTTTAATTCCGTACCGGTTCAATCTATTGATGACTTACATCCATATCAAACACCTTTACGGATAAAATCAAAACTGGTGTCATGTTCCAGATTTTCCTCTTTGCTTGTATTATTTGTTTAAAACACTAAATGTATATTACTTAAAGTACATTTTTATGAAATTTTAAGTTTGTGTTGGGAAGACCAGCGGGAACGTAAACATTGGGGTGAGTCAATCACTTAGTGCCGTTGGTTCTGACCTGTGTCATGGGGAGAAAACGAGCTCTGGAGTCTGTTCTGGCTTCCATTTGGAACACCTGTGAGCCAACCGCTTCTGAGAACGTCATTTAATTTTCTGAGATTCAGAGCATCCCCTATATATTGAGATAAAATACCTACTCATTAGACTTTCATGCTGATTATATAAAAGTGGAGAAACGCCTTGCCTTTTGTTTGGCTGATACAATAGATAAATTAGTTTGTCGTCACTCTATTCTGTTTCTTTTCTATGTCAAACAGTTGTTTTGAGTTTTTCAAATGAATCTTACTGGAGTTTTCTTTTCATTGCCAGCATTTATACATAATTTTGCTTATTTCTTGCTACCGTCAAGATGAAATTGAGATATTTTACCTTATTAATAAATAGTAGAAAAGTTATCATTAAAAAATTATTTACAAAATAAATGTGTATAGAAACATAACCGCTCTGAATTTATAACTGAATTTTTCAGTGTTTCTGCGAAAGCCATACAGTCCGCACAGAAAAACCTAGCTTTTGTGCTGATTTCGTACATCTCCGTAATGTGCATCTCCAATCAATCAGGCTGTTTGCTTCTTTCCTTTTTCCTAAAGTAATTTTCCTCATTCCCAAAACTTGAATTTAAAAAGCAAGAATCCTTTGTACAGTCCCAGGTCTGGATGTTTCCTTTTCCTCCTTCACAGTCCGTTTATTCTGCCCTCAGGAGCCATCAGTGGTATTGTCCTGTAGATCAATCACTTGCATTTGTTCTTCCTGCTGCTGAAGGGTGCTGGACTACACTCTTGCCTAATGCATGGATTCAGTCCTTTATCTGACTTACCTGTAGCACCCTGGTAGCAGTCATTGTTCATTATTCGTGAGCTAAATTACACTAGATGGGATTTTTTTTTAAGAAAGAGGAGGGGCTGGAGCAGTGGTTTTTGGCACCTGCCTGGCAAGCATGAGGACCCGGGTTCAAATCCCAGCACCACATACACAACTAAGTGTTGGAGCAACTAAGGCCATGTGAAAAACTAAGTAAAGTTGTTTCTCTCTTTCTCTGTCACTCTCACTGTCCCTCTCTCTTTAAAAAAAAAAAAAAGAAAGAAAGAAAGAGGGGACAGTGAGAAAGAGAGAAAGAGAGAAGTCATCTTTTTTTAGTTTTTCATGTGACTTTCATTCCCTGGACACTTTATTGTGTACATGGTGTTGGGGTCTGAACTCGCATACAGGCACATGCCAGGCAAGCACGGTAACCACCAAGCCACCGCTCCAGCCCCACTAGTGGGAATTTAATACCAAATCACTCTTTGAGCTTCCTGAAAACCAAGAGGAAAAAAATAAATTAAATTTTATAATTTAGTAGTTCACTAAATAAAGCTTAATAAGGTCATTGGGAAAGACAATCTTTTTTCCTTTGTTGTTCATAATTTCTAGAATAAATTTACCTCTTAGATTATATAAAGTCATTTATATGAACACTAAATAAAAACTTAGCTTTCTCCAAAAGTTAAAAAAGTCTTTGCAATAATGAATTCCTCTCTTATTATATACCATTAAAATTATACACTAAGCACCAATTTTAACTTCAGGAAGATGAATGGCATTTTTCAGTAAAGTTGTTTTCTGATTATGTTCCTTAACATTGGTCAGAGCTTGAAGAAAATGTAAGAGTAGGTGGTTAGCTTGTCTCTCTAAATCATCTTACATTAAGTAAAGTTTTGACAAGACCTGGTTATTTTCAGTCAATTTGTGGCATAACTCCGACAAGTGCCCAAAGCGCATATGTCTGTATTGCTGATTAAAGAGCACACAGGCATCTTACATACCAGATGTGCAGATGACAGAGTTTAGAAATCTTCTGAACTGTTACGAGCCTGTTTTGCATTCTCACCTAGATAGAAAGCTGCATGATTTCCAGTGGGCATGATGGTAGGATGAGAAGGGTAGGTAGGCCTGTGTGGGTATAGGGGAGAGAGATCAGGGGAGGAAAAGGGTCACGTAGAAGTTGCTGGGCCTTTATGTTTGACTCAAGTGTAAAGCACTCACATGATAGCTGATATTTTTATCTCAAAATTTGGAAAATAGAATTATGCTTTTTTAAAGAGAGAAGGACAGTGAGAGAGAGAGAGAGAGAATCAATTTTTATTGAGTTTTTCACATGGCTTTCATTGCTCCAACACTTAGTTGTGTACGTGGTGCTGGGGTTTGAACCTGGGTCCTCATGCTTGCCAGGCAAGTGCCAAAAGTGCTGAGCCACCACTCCAACCCCTAAAATTATGTTCTGAAATACTGATTCTATTATATAAATTATCAACTGATTGTTTTAACCAGAAAAATATCAAAGATGCTTCCAAAGTGATAGAGCAGATGCTCTTGAGAAAACAAACAAACAGAAAACTCATGTATTATCAATAAGCAAAAACATTTCATTGGACTGAATGCATTATTAAGGATAAAGACCTGTGAGGCAGGTCTGTGGAGCAGGCCTGTACATCCCAGTGACTCTGAAGGTCAAAGCAGAAGGATAGCAAGTTCAAAGCCAACCTCAGCAACTTTGCAAGGCTGTGTCTCAAAATAAAAAATAAATAAAAAGGACTGGGGGTGTAGCTGAATGGTAAAGTACCTCTGGGTACAATCTATAGCACACACACACAAAGAAAGAATAAAGACCTGAAGTCATGGATTTTCCTTTCTTTATCCTTTTCCAGCAATAAATAGATCAGGTAATTAAAATTCATAGAGCTCTTGAACATAGTACCGATTTTTTCTTTCTTCTTTCTTTTTGCTTTCTTTGTACCTACTACACTAGACACGTGGCCCACCAGCATTCCAGTTATGAATAAATTCAGACAGGATACCCCTCTCTCCTTGGAGATTAGAATTGATCTTGTTTATAGCAGCTATCAATTTTCATTATAGTTCATGTGTTTTTCCTAACCCAGGAGCTCAGCTAAGAATAGTAGGGCAGAGGTGGCATCCTATCTGTAAATAGCGAAATCAACAGGTATGGATGGCTGAGTTCTCACCAAAACTCCTTCCAACCCCACCATTTACCTGTAGACTTTCAAAGAGTACCACAGCTCTTTGTTACTCTGATTTCTGAGTCCTCTTTCCTCCTGTGAACCACTCCTCTGCTAACTCCTAGCTCCGCTGTAAAATTATTTTGTTTGTTGCTGTGCTTTAACTGAGTTCCCTAACTGCTCTAAAAGCCACTGCCTATAACTAAACTGCAGAAGCATCACTCTGATTATATCTCGCAGGAGTTCTCCACCATGAAGCATTCCAGGGAAGCATACGCAGCAAGGGCTCTCTCTTCTTCTCTGCCTCACCCAGGGATGGACATAATTCATGATCCTCACTCTGCAATCCCATAGCCTTCTATCATTATGTGACCTATGCCCTAATTCAATTATTCCTAGGTCTTATTTTCTTTTACCTCTTCCAGAAGATTCCAACACTTTCCATTCATGAAGTCAAATTTTAGACATTTTCCAGGTTTAATGAGCCCTAAAGTCTTAAATAGTAAAAAAGTCTTATGTTGCTTTAAGAAAGAGGCTAGTAAGAAGTAGAAACTGGAGTCCCTCAGTCAGGAATTTTATAACTAATGAGGTGGAAAATTTTGTTAATGCCTGAACCCTTAACAGAATTATTTTCAGGGAAAAAACTTGTTATGTGTGTAAAAATGCCTTAAAAAGTGCTTTAGAAAGACTTTTGCTTTCAGTAATTATGGACTAAGTAATTCAAAGGATTCCTCCCAGTGAGTAAAATCTAAAAAAAGATAAAAAAACAACAACAAAGTAATCCATTTAAAGGTTTAGAAAGTCCAACAATTATTAAAAATCCAGTTTGAGATCAGAAGGAAGATAGAAGCATATATAGGTAAGAGATTGATGTTGATCGGGGTATGCTTGTCCCTTGTGGATATTTACTGATGATGGAAGAGTTGCTGCAAGTCTGGGAAGCAGAATGGAACTGTTATGTGCCTTGAAGGGACATAATGAAGATCAGGGTACTACTGGATCCATGAAAATGTGTAGGGTAGTAGTAAACAGCACACAGCCTGGAAAAAAAAAAGCATTTCTGCAGATGTGTCTGGCCAGCTTTGAGTCATCTCAACATCTGAACTCAGATGGAAAACTGTCAATATCTAGGCCCAGGCATCTGCCAGAAATATACACATATATAAGAGGCTGGGGTGTGGGCAAAGTGGGAGTAATTCGGGTTTAAGTATTATTACTTTATATGCACTTGAGATTGTACAATAATTCAACTCCTTAATAAAAATTTAAAAACAGAAATATATACATGTATATACACAGATAGGCATGTGCACATTTATTGGATAAAGATATGAGTAAAGTTATAAAAAATAGCACTACTCCTAACAGCCAAAAACAAATAAATAAAGCCCAGAAATAAATATAAATGTTCATAGCAATAGTATTCATAGTGGCTAAAAATGAAAGATAATTCAAATACCTAGAAGAGCCATTTGGATGAATAAAGTTGAATTTATCCATTTAACAAATTACTGTATTTCAGCTACATTATAAATAATTCTTGGGGAACGCAAGGCAGAGACAAAAGGGTGCAATCTTTATGATTTCATTTATACAAACCTTAGACAGATAAGACTAAATTTTGTTTTAGAAGTCACATTAGTACCTGGAATGGAGGATGATAGGGTTTGGTGGGTGCTAATTACATTCTGTTTCTAGATCTCTTTGCATGTTATATAAGTGTGATAGGTTTGTAAACCTTCATAGAACTGTTCACTTAAGAATTTTTCCATTTTTGTAGGAATTTTATGATTCAATAATATATACCTCATAGAATATTCTATTTAAAAGAGCATCCCAAAACTACAACAACCACAATAGATGTGCAAGTCCTTTTCACTGAAAACTACAAAATATTACTGAGAGAAATTAAAGAGTACATCAATAGCTTTTCATTATTGTAAAGATGTGATGGTTAATTTTAGGTATCAACTAGACTCCATTAAGAAATACCCAGACACCTGGTGAAGCATTACTTTATTTTTGGGTGTACCTGTGAAAGTATTTCCAGAGAAGATTAGTGTATGAGTCCAAGTGGATTAAGTAGGAAATCACATCCTCAGTGCGTGTGTGTGCATCAGCCAATTGGCAGGGAGCCTGGAGAGAACAAAAACAGAGGAAGAGTAGATGTGCCAAACTTTATTCTGAGCTTGAATATATTTTTTTCTCTCCTGTCCTTGGACATAAGAGCTTCAGGTACCCGATCCTTTGAGCTCCATGATTTATGCCCATTGTCTCCTGCAATCTCAGACTTTTGGCTGAAGACTGAGAGTCATACCTTTGGCTTCCTTGGCGTGAGGAATTTGAACTTGAACTGAGCTATGCTTCTGGAATTTCAGGGTCTCTGGCTTGCAGATATCTTATTGTGGACTTCTTATCATTCATCATCACAGGAGCCAACCAATTTCCTAACAAATCTTCTCTCTTGCATCCACATAAATCTATATCCCTATCTGTATCTATTTCTCTCTCTAACCATCCTGTTGACTCTCTTTCTCTGGAGAATGTAATTAATATGAAAGGTATTGTTTCATTTAGGTTGATATTAAAATGAAATGTATTACTAAACAAAATCCCAATAAAATTTTGCACGGAAAAATATGTATTATTTTCTAAATTTTATAAAGAAATAAAATTAGCCAATGCACTCTTAAATAATGACAAAAATTATAAAGAACTTATTTTAACAGTTATTAATACGTACAAATCATTGTTAATACAACACGATATGGGTGCAAAGAAAATATGAACTAACCAAAGAAAAACAACAAAATATCCCAAAATAGAACCACATATATATGGACTCCTAATGTTGTTTTTTTTTTTT
Source organism: Aplodontia rufa (assembly GCA_004027875.1). Taxonomy (NCBI): domain Eukaryota; kingdom Metazoa; phylum Chordata; class Mammalia; order Rodentia; family Aplodontiidae; genus Aplodontia; species Aplodontia rufa. The sequence continues at coordinate 16,724 of PVKS010004637.1, forward strand.
AAGAAAGAGGGACAGTGAGAGAGAAAGAGAGAGAGAGAGAGAGGGCCTGGAGTGGTGGCTCAGCAGTTGGAGTGCTTGTTTGGCATGCGTGAGGACCTGGGTTCAAACCCCAGCACCACATTCACAACTGTGTCAAGAGAGGGAGGAAGAGAAACAACTTTATTTAGTTTATCTGGCTTTTGCTGCTCCAACATTTATCTGTGTACATAGTGTTGGGGTTTGAACTCAGGTCCTCACACATGCCAGGCAAGCGCAGCAGCTGCTGAGCCACCGCTGCAGCCCTGGACTCTTAATGTTTTGCAAAATCAATGTTATCTACTTTTTAAATAAATGCTACTGGAGCATTTAAATATTTGTATTTTAAAAAATTAACACTTACAGGATTCATGAGAATCTACTTCAGGCCTATATTTAGATTTCTAAATGTAGAAAAGCAAAATAATAATGTTTCTTAGATAAAAATATGACATGACTTTAAATATATTGAGAGGAGATTTCTCAAACAGCACAGAAAACTAATAACCCAAAACCATACCTCTGTTAAAATTATGAAATTTAGCTTAGAGAAGATAGAATTTAAGAGACAAAAATGTAAACCAGGGAATGAAAGAATATATTGCAATTTATACACATTTCATGAATCTTGTATGTGTAATATGCAAAGAGTTCTTACACATCAATAAGAAAAAGATAACCCAACCCAAAGGAAATATATGCAAGACTTGAACAAATACTTCATAAAAGGATAGACAAATAAACTGATCAAAGGAATTCAATCTCTTTAGTAATGAAGGAAATGAAAATTAAAGGCAAAATTCATCGTTTCTACAGACCAAATAGAAAGACTAGATTTAAAGGTTAATAATGCAAAGTGTTGGCAAAAGAAGAGTCACGATGTAGAATTAAAAATTTGGGAGATTTGTTCTTCTGTCTTGGTTCTTGCAGAAAGAAAGTATAATGCTGTGTTCAAATAGATTGGTTTCTGAACGTAAGGACTATATCATGACTTTTCTTTAATTTTCAGTCAAGTATCTTTTTTATGGGACATGTTAACACAGAATATTTATTCCATAACCATGATTCTATAATCATGATTTCTTCTGAATTCTGAGGAAGTCTTGTCTCAGTAACCTCTCCAGGATTTTTGAATTGTTTTTCTTTTTTAATGGTTTGTTTCTTTTTGCCTCTGATTAGATTTTGCCAAACTGGAGGCAGACAGTCTTCAGATCACTCCACAATGGTTTTAGTCTCACAATTTGTTGTTATATAGTTAGAGGAAAAATATATCCCCCAAATACAATTCCCCTCAAATCTTTATTTGTGCACAGTACAGAAACTTTGTATTTGATTTATAATCTTCACAATCTCACTGATTGGTAATACCTACCTGCAATCAGAATATTTGAGAGAACATTTCAGGTCTATATCTTTTTCCTCCTGAGAATGGATACAAGCAAAGGAAAATGGATTATTAAATAATCATTCACATTAACTTTTGATTATAGATATAAATATAGTTCCACCTAGATTCATCCTTCAGATAGCAATTTTGTGTTGTTATTGTATATAATGAGTTCAGTTCACTAAACATTTATTAAAAATTTATTAATATCTATTTTAGTGGTTTTAAAAATAATAAAGACAGCACCTTCAGTCTCCTCTAGGAGGCCACGTGAAAGCATCAGGAGAATGAGACAGAAATAAAAAATAGGATCTCTAAGAAAACTAGGGAAATATCTGATTTATTCATTAATTGAACAAAATAGTATAATATGTCATGAAAATGCAAGAAGTATCAGTATACTATTATCACAGTTTTGAGATATACATCAGTGAACAAGCAAAATATACAAAATATTTGAAAAAGCTGCTAAAGTTGGTGACAATCACGAAGGGACCTCCAAAACACCTTCAAAAGACTTTTGGAAGTCTTATAAAGACTTTTTTAAAGACTTCCAAAAGATAGTGTCCATTGCTGTGTACTTCAGAAAATCTGGATGGGGTTAAGCAGTCTATACCTAGGCTGGGTAGAGAATCTGGTAACTCTTGGTTTGGATCTGGCTTGGCCTGCAAGCTTAAGGAACTATGAGCAGAATCCTGCACAGACAGTCATAGCTGCAGGAAGCTGTCCTTCCAACAGGCAGGACACCAGAGAAAACACGGAATGGGAGCGTCCTTGCGGTGTGAGTGTCAGGCATCTCAGAGAAGCAAACTTGAAATAATTCACATGTGCAACCCTGAATTACACAGAGGATTGGTGACAGCCATGGAGATGATGCTGGCTCTCCCGTTACATAAATTATCTGCAAATAGTTGGTTTTAGAAAGACTCACCTGTTTCAAAATGAGTCATAGTCATTACGGAACAATTACAGAATCTCTCGGGAACGGGTTGCCACAGTGATCAAAGCTGTTTCTGATTTTCTAAAGCAACGGTGATGGGTGATGAAGTTTCTAGCAATAACATCCAGTGGTTAATAGAGGTAGTATCACGAAGTCCAGCAGCTATCTCTGTCAACAAATGCCAGCAGTGGTGTCTTCATGGGAGAATTTCTGCGTGTGATTTTTGAGGCTGTTCTGATAGTGAAGCTCCTATTCCTATGACTCTGGTCCATAAGTCCACATAGAGTACTGAGAGCCATCCAGCATTCTTGAATATATTCCATTTCTCTTAAGTTAGACAAAAATAGGCCTTGGCAGGGGTTTGGGGGGTGGTAATTACGGCTAACTTAAGTCCAACTCTAAACATATATTTATGTGTGTACCTGTAGGGTAAATGTGCTTAGGAGAAATTTAAGTACACAGTGCTTTGTCATATCTGAAATGTATGACCTTGGTTGGGCATTTAATGGTGTGATAAATTCTGTCATACAGTGGATAAATCAAAATTTATTTATATAATCCCATATTGTCAGATTTATAAGTTATTTCTGATTTTTCACTGATGGAAAAATCACTGATAGACTTATTCATTCATCTAAATCTTTGCCACAACCATAATTATTTCCTTTGATCAATTTATTTTCTAAAATTAGAGTTCTGATTCCAATTATGATGGAGTGATGTTATTAGATGAACTTTCCTATCATTACATTTATTAAATATGAACAAAATTATAAAATGCAAATTTTTAAGGCCCTGGAATACAACCAAAGTAGTTAGGGACAGGAAGGAGTACAACTATTATAAGGAAAGATACCAAGAAAATTTCACAATTACCTGCTCAGAGTATTTAGAGCTTTTCTGCTACATGAGCGAACAGTCTCAGCAGAGAATGAAGAGTCTTATAGGTCTGAGGATACAGAAGGTAGAGTTTGAGACTGAAAGGGAAGGTAGAAATTGAATGATAATATTGCAAAAAGGCAGAAGTTTCAAGAGAATCCCCAAATCTCCTACTGATTGTCATCAAGACACTGATGGCTTCCCACGTTGGAAGAGAAACAGCAAAGCAGCAGCTGGAAAGACTGAACGAATTTCGGTATTTGCCTATGGCTAAGGAAAGAGGTTGGAGTTCAAGTTCCACCAAATCAGAACAGGCTGATGAACATGCAGGGCTCTTCACAGAGTTTCCAGAGGGCCATTCCAAAACAAGAAGGAGAAAATGCAAACATCACAACTGTTAATAAAATCGAACCAACTCATGAGAGGAGCAAGGTGACCTTCTGATACATATTCTGTCTGTTTACCTTCCATGAGCAAACTTAATCTTCTCTGGAAGAAGATGACAGTAACTAAAAGAGATGATACACTTTTTAAAAAAGTATTTACAGCATCAAATTTAAAGTAAAGACATTCTCAAATGCACGGCTAATTGAACAACAGCAGGAGAGAAACGGACAATTGAAACGGATTCATAGGTGAATCAGATACTGGAGTTTTCAGAGGCTTTAAAATGACCACAATTGGAATAGTTCAAGAAAAAAGAGGACACAGTGCAAAGCCTCAACAGACACTTAGAATCTACCAAAGAAAGGAAAAAGACAAAAGCAAAAGCAAAACGGAACCCTCCCCCAAGTTGAAGGAAAATTCTACACTAAAAAATAATATGGCAAAATCAAAAATTCGCTAGGAGTAGTCAGTAGTTTTATTAGCAGATTAAAATTAACAAAA